>JAMKCH010024517.1:0-19515 GCA_023653785.1 Ophioderma brevispina
GTACCGTTTCAGCGATACAACAATTATGCATATTTAATTAGCTCATTTACATACCTGAGCCGCATATATCACTTACTTCAAATGGCAAACAAGATGCGAACCATTAATGATAGGCTATCATGAAGTGAAGGAATTTTGTGTATCCGATGTACCGTTTCAAAATTATAGCAATTACGCTGAGTTTTTGCATATTAATTAGCTCATTTGCATACTTAATTTGCCCGAAAAGGGCCCAAAATCTAATCAGGTCGAGAACTCTTTAGCCCGCTTCCTTCCACTAAGTTACATCATTAAACGCCTTACGGAACTCCTGAAAACTTGTACACAAGCCTTTTTTTTCTTAAATTATGCAAATTAGACACTTAATTAGCATATTTTACGCCCAAAATGCCACTTTGACCCAATTATGATTCACATAAAAGATGCATGACATAGTATTCTTTCATGTAGCGAAGGAATTTTGCCTATCCGATGTACTGTTTCAGAGATACAGTAATTATGCATATTTAATTAGCTCATTTGCATACCTAAGCCGCATACATCACACACTTTCAAATTGCAAAAAAGATGCGCACCATGATAGGCTTCATGCAGTGAAGGAATTTTGTGTATCCGATGTACCGTTAGGTGGATGCCCTAAAGTGTAACGCGTGTTACCATGGAAATGCCCCTAAACATAGTTTGGGATTTACTGCTTTCTGGAATTGTTTAGTATTTACAACATCTTCAGTCAAGCTATCAAATGGTACAAACCATTTGAGGTAATTATGGCCCATTCCATATCAACATTCGAGATGTGCATCGCAGCACGTCATGGATTTTTTCTGCTTTAAGTGTGGTGGTAGACATTGATGAGATATGAAAATCCTGAAATTTTGAGCATCATAGTCCATTTCGTTTTTTTCCCGAGAGCATTGGAAATTTAGGGGGGGTCACCCTCAAAGTGCCACCCAATGTGAAAGACTATGTTGAGAGGGTCACCGATTAGTAATGGAGCCCTCCACAACTTTGAAAATCACTAGCTATGGGTAATATTTGGTGTAGAATTCAAATCTGGCATCAGGAAGTTCATAGCGTGTTTACTTTTAGAGTTAATGAGGCCTAAATATGCGCCTTTGTTCATTCGGGGCCAAGTCTGGGGGGTCATAACTCCAAAATTAAGAACATTTTTAGTGTCCATCTTTTGGTCAATCAGAGTTACATAGTAGAACTTTAAACCAATACAATTATGAACACATTAGAAAAGTAATAAGTGAGGTACAGCCCCTTGAAAATGGCAATTGTACTTTTTTGACACATTTTGTCCCCCCTGAAAACCAATGTTGACATTCAACACCACCCCTCTACTTCAGATATGTTGAAGATATATCATTAAACAGCTTTCATTGAAAGAACTAGCTTGGTGTCTTTATTTTTTCACAACAAAAATACACACTCAAAGTTACCACACAAAGGTATATGTGACCCACAGGTCATTGTACATGCACAGTGTATATCACCATATACATTCTATGGGGATATCAGCAAAAGTGTCTTGTGCTGAAGACAATGAAGACATCAAAACACCAAGTTGGTTCTTTCAAGAATAGTTCTTTAATGATGTATCTTCAACATATCTGAAGTAGAGGGGTGATGTCGTAGGTCAACATTGATTTTCAGGGGGGCCAATATATGTAAAAATGCAAAATTAGGATTTTTCAATAGGCTGTAACTACCTTATTACTTACCTAATGTGCTTATTGTACTGGTAGAAAGTCCTGCAGTGTGACTCAGATTACAAGAAAATCGACATTAAAAATATTGTTACTTATGGAGTTCTGACCCCCCAAACTTGGTCCCAGATGACCGATATTGCATTTTTACACCCAAATAACTTTAAAAGTAAAGGAGCTATCACATTTTTTATGCCAGATTTGAATTCTGCACCAACAAAATTCCCATAGTGATTTTCAAAGTTGGCGAGGGTTCCATTACAAGTTTATGGGCCTCTCAAAATTGTCTTTTGCATCGCACAGCATTTTTGATGGTGACCCCCCTAAATTTCTGATTGCTCCTGCGGGAAAACGAAAGGCGGTATGAAGCTCAAAATTTCAGGATTTTCATATCTCATCAATGTCTACCACCACACTTAGAGCGAAAAAAATCCATGACGTGCTGTGGTACACATCTCGAATGTTGACATGGAATGGGCCTAATGGTCAAATAGCTTTGCATCACCAAATCTGATTTTTCCGTTCACACTTGTCACGTCCAACCACTTTGTCACGTCCTGCCATTATTGCTCCCATATCTCTAAAATCAATAGAGCTACTGCTTTGAATTTATAGTATGTTTATAGTTGATGCATGGGAAAGTGAATGCAAAAATTTATTTTCAAGTATGTTTGGTTAAGAGTAAAAAATGCAATTTTGAACTTCCCCAATTTCCGTTCACAGTCACGTCCTGCCAAGTAGCAAACAAATACCGATGTAAATTAAGCAGTTTTGAAATATGTAGAAATGTATGGATTCATAACTGGTAGTTTTATTTTGGCAGTTAAGTATAAAGGACACTACCTGGGAGTAGCCTCAAAAGCAGATATTATAAGTATAACTCACCAGGCCCTTCTTTTTGTCAAAATATCTGTTCACAGTCACGTCCAGCAATTTAACAATTTACCCCAGTATTTCTTTGGTTAATGGACAAAATTTTCCACCATTTTTTTGTATGTGTTTCCCATACATTGAATTAAGTAAGTCAGGGAAAAGGAGTGTGTTCTGTTTATATTTTAGTTTAATTTTTATTAAAACTTTTTCACATGAAAGTACCCATTTTTGGCTTTTAAATAGACTAACATGGAGCATCAATTTCAAACTTATCTGTAAGTTCATTACTTGGACAGAAAATTGTATAGCAGGTATATTTCAAATGCCAAAGGCAAACACAATTAATTTCATTGCCATAAACAGTTTAGAAACCCTAGAAAAATACATCATTTCCTTAAATATGTGTCTTTATTCACCATGTGAAATGTAATATTTGGGTAAGTACAAGATTAAGCTTCACCTCCAGACAAATAACAAATACTAAAATATAGATCCTTAACCTCAAGAATAACACAAAACAAAAAGGTTTATTATCAGTTTGAAAATTGGACCCCTTTGTTACAAAAGTTGCATTTACCTGTGAACAGGCGTACTCTGCATGCGTTGCAATACTGCAAAGGGATTGCAACTTACGATTTTGGTAGGCTGCGTTGCAGCACTAGCCTGCAATGCGAAGTATGAATGGACCTTAAAGGGGCAGGCCATCTTTGAGGTGGAGACAAAGTATAGAAGCACAAACTATTCCCATGAAATAATAATAACATACAGAGAGTAACAGGAGTAAAGTAATGAATACAAGGCCAAATAAACTAACATTTATATATGAATTCTCAAGGCAGGGGGAATTGCAAATGAGTTTGTGGAACCATTATTGTAATCAATTTAAAATCTGAACCGAAATAATACGTATCTACAACGCATTAAATCACTTGAAAAAAATAATCCAATATATTGAATTAATTGTGGAGTAACTTGTCCATCAACCAATATCAAGACCCTTTCACAAACCGCGAATTGATAAGAATAATGGCGGGCGCATCTGCAAGCAACAATACCGCCGCACAACGTTGCGCTGATGTTACGCGCAGCGCACTCTGTGGTAAGAGGCGCTAGTGTAATGCAGAACCAACATCACGCGCGGACAAACAAAGGCGAAAATGTTTGCTATCATGGTATGAACAAAGTATAGTAGTACTGTGGTTTGAGCAGAATCGGGTGAAAGAATTAACAGGCATCAGGCATCACACAAAAAGCGACCAAATAATGTACTGACCACATTTGACAATAGCAATAATATGTAACAGTATTTCACAGTAATATGTAGGATGACGATTGACCTCACCCATAACATGAGCATTTGCTAATGGCCGGGGTAATTAATGATAATAACGGGAGTAAGTCATATATACGCCGGCAAAAGAAGACAATGATGTTATATGGAAAATTATTAAATTGGTGAGCACAAACACTAAAATGACCGGAAAAAAAGCATAAGAAAGACCGAAAAAAAAAATAAGACCAGAAGCACCTAATAAGGACAGAAGCGTAATTTTAGTAATTACTGTCCGTTCGGACACTTACTACAACACTAATTGAATGGGATCGGTTATCGTGGAACACTGCCGTTTTCCTCCTTTCTGTCAATTCTACAGCTGGAAAAGGTAACTTATGAGTATTCTACACCTCCTTCACTTTGTAAGCTATTCCCTGCAAACTTTCAAATATTTTTTCAATCACTGATGTTTCTTTAATTGAGCCATATTAATTGTCATAAGGAGGCACTTCAGAAAACTGGCGGAGAGCTTTTCTTCATCATTGGGATGCCTTATGCGTGACGTCATCCTGTTTTACTTCACGCACTTCCGTTTGCCAGCACTGCATACGGTGAAAGGTGCAGAAGCTGACTACCGCGGTATTTAAATCTGTACAAGGTGTCTTTTTCGTACATTTTTACAAATAATGGAAATGGATTATGAGGAATTTGAAATGGCAGATGAGCGTTTTGAAGTGCTTTTGTAGTGTGGAAGCCCAGAGCAGAGTTTTGATGAAGACGTGGGGGTAGATTTTGGTGAAGGAGAACGCGAGGTACAGGTCGGCCGATTGAGCCTCCAGCAAGAAACAGAGTAGCAAATAATGCCAAGGAAAATAACCATGGCCGTTTTGCCGGACGCCAAGAACATTTGAATTGGTAATTAAAATCTTTGTTAAATTATTTAGTACAAAAATCAGAGCAATTTAGACAAAATAGCACGAGAATTTTCGTGTAGAATTTTGCAAATCTGAGACTGAGTGTCGCGTATTTTCGTGAGGCTGCCATGGCCATATCACACGGGGATTAGCTGTAGAATTGCCGGCCCGGATTGCACTTGCAGTCGGACCGAACTCTATTTTTGATTTACCCTGATAATGGTCAGTGTTTGTGCTAATTACTTTCATTTCAAGAATATTTCTGCACATCATTTCATGGCCAAGATTCTTGTTAATAAATGCTTTGATCTGAAAAGCTTGGAATTGTAATTCGTATAGAAGCGCTGACATGAGCTGATAACATGAACCACACACGGTGTGGCTTGCAATCGACACGCTGCTATGGACCCAGAGTGGAGATTTACCCTGATTTAAATGGTCAGTGTTTGTGCTAATACTTTCATTTCAAGAATATTTCTGTACATCATTTCATGACCAAGATTCTTGTTAATAAATGATTTGGTGTGAAAAGCTTGGAATTGTAATTTAACAACCCCTTCGGACTGAGAAAAACACGAGTTATGCACGGTAAGACCGGGGTAAGACCACGCCACAAGATACGTGAGCTACGCACGGGAGTGAATCATGACAGGCAGAGGGTACACGAGTAAGCTGCCGTGTCGTATTTTTGAGGGGGGGTGAGGTTAGAAAAATCCATTTCGCTTTGTTAATAAAGCTCTAAATGTAAAAAATACTTTGCGTATGTATAGTTAGTTATACCAAAGTTTTAAATCCGGTTTTGTCCCCGTTAACGAGGGTGGCCGGATACACCTCACTCAGCAATACTGCTGTGTGAGGATTTATTGGAGCAAAAGATAATTGACCGGATGCCCTTCCTGACGTCAATCCACAGTTTTCGGCGGTGGGCCTAGACTTTGGGCAACCACGCCCACCATGCAAGGCAGCATGTGCTGGATGGCCGCCATTAGCTCTCCAGAGCTGACGCCCTTGTAGGTAGATCTTCTTTTTCATTCTACCAGGGTAACCAGCTACCCTCCTCATCAGAAATCCGATGGGGGTGACGGTTTAGCCGCCGACAACTCGGCCCTGGGACAGGTAGTACTGGTTACCAGGATACCAGTAGCACGCCCTCAAAGGAAACCTGACCTGACCTGATGTATGTACAACAATATCCTCTAAGTGCAAAAAAAGTCCGAGAGAAAATGAAGCATTAAATGTTCAAAATGAGACATAAAGGCTTAAAACTTACGTAAATCTGCTTATGGTTCCATGCTTGAGAATTACGTGCACCGGCCTGTTTACAGCACATTCGCACTTGCTGCGATTAATTCACGATTGCTCGCTCAATACAAGTCATAAAGTTCTAATCTCGCACAAATAACAATGAATATGTACTTATTAAGATTGAATACCGATCAAATTAATTTGCCTAGAGCTCAATAAAAATTATGTTGGGATTTCTTTTTCAACAACTGTTCAAAATGCTTGGCATCGCGTGTTGTCACATGCTTCTTGGTGCTCTAGTGGCAACACCGACTAAACAGGTTGACGTCACCCGGGATGTTGCCGGTGTTGTTACTTTTTTGGAAACGTTTTTTAGGCGTATGACTGGGTGGGTGATTATTATGCTAATTAATAAAAAATGATGGGGAGATCATTGTAAACTGTTTCATTAAATAAAGCAGCACATTTTAAGCTTTATGTTGATACCAAATTTGTTAAATTGTACCAAAAAATGTCCTGCCCCATTTAAGAATCAAATTCCCTTGGCTTAAAGAGACATGAGATTTCCAGAAAGAAGCACCCCAATTTTTGTCGAACCCAGGTTTTTTGCATATTTGGAATGCTTTCCAATGTATTAGATCACACCTGAAGTGAATAAGCCGAATACGCCGTCTTCATGTAATAATATGATGATTTAGTACTTTCTGTTGACAGAAAGTCAAAGCACAGTGTTCTATGGTGACAATTACGATAGTCAGGCAAGTTCAAAACAAGGTTTGCTGTTTTCTTTTGTACTTGTTTGTCCAATAAACCTACGGAACGTTCTTGGTAGGTGGTCTACAATCGATCCTATGCAATTTGAGAGAAATTCATATCCTAAAAAAATCTCCTCATGTCACTTTAATGGTAATAAAACAATGAATTTTAGCTAATTATAACTTGAAACAATTGCATTCTGGGAGACCAGACAGAAATGCATTGTGGGATATGTTGCGTGGGGGTTTCACACGTCTTATTCCCATGGGAAAAGTGGCCGAATTTGCGTTAATCGTTAATTTGCCATATCTCGAGAACGGATTATCGTATCGACACCATTCAAAAAGCATTTTTATTCTTCAATAAGCATTTTCCAGTCAACTACTTTTCAAGTCCTCTTGAAATTGAATCATTCCAATTCAATGTTAAGTCCTGCCTACCTAAAGTAAACATACTCACTGACACTGTACTTACCCATGATACATCGCCATGTCTTTTTGTTGTGGTTGAGTCTTAGGCCTACTTGAACAAATTACAAACTAATATCATCACTCACTGTGAGGTTTGAAAAAGTTGCGCACTGCAGTATTTTCAAGTGTCCGGTACACTAGAATTACTGCATGATGAATGAGGTTCACAATTCACATGCACAATCGGGTGCACAATATCAACTCGTAACCAGAGTCATACTTGAAATTTTAGGCATGTCAGACGAGGCATTATCAATCTTTTGCAGTTTACATTACGAATCAACATAATTCTAGTATGACGAAATTACATTTGTCAATCGGGTAGCACGAATCCCGACAAGAATATCTCCAAAATACAGGCTTAAAATTTTATTTTTATGCGAAGAAAAATGAAAGAAACAGAATTGCAGGAGATAAATAACAGGTACAAAGTTAGGTGCATGATAAATACTGCGGCATTAGGGTAGTTTCTTAGTGTAATTGACTTCCGACGCGGCACTGCGTTGACAAGTCACATACTAAAAACAGTGCTTGATTGCTACGGCTTTTCAATGCATTATTGGCCTTTAAGTCGTGCCGACGACCAATGTCAAAAAACGACGTAAAAGGTTCCCTGTTACTACACAGACCCCAACCACCGAGGTCTCAAATGCATTAGCTGCACCAATCAACACGAGTTAAGCTGGCCACAGCACAGTCATGACAGCCCGGGCATGCCACGATAGTAACCTTTCTAAAACTTGTTTCACAACACACCATTTTGTGACATCCATGTGCCATGATTTGTTGAACATTGCAAGCCTCAGTCAGACAGCCTCAGGCTCAGCACATACGTCACAGCACATCTTTGAAGAAAACTTTGCACTACTTGGCCAACGGATTTTTCCCAAACTTGCTGCTGAATCATCCATATTTCAAACTTTCCGTGCTCTGAAAACAAATCTGATAATGCATTTACATACAACCCCAAGAACAGGAATAAACAATGAGGTGTATGTTGACTTGGTTGAGTGGTTGTGTGATTCATGAATACGCTAGACCTGAAATGAAATGACATTCAAACGGACCATGCTGATGGAGTTTAACACTTGGTACCGAAAAATCTATGGCCCACTTGAAAGTCAGCAAGGGATCATTTTGTTACTCCACCGAATCAATTATGCACACAAAGAAAGTGTTGGGATACACTTGATGATCGAGATTTAGTATTATCTCTGCACAAATTGCAAAGTTCGCTCATCCGCCTGTATTCTGCACCCACAGAGCCAATGAATGTCGCTGATACCCGGGGGGCCAGGAAATAATAATTGTTCGCTATGTTGCACCACATTGAATCACGTATGCAAAGGGGAGCCAAAAACACGCGAATTTCAGGGATCAGAGCAATTTATATGCGAATAGCCCGCCTTCCTGGATACAGCAATGTGACGTTTTTTAGCGTCAAATAGAAACCGACTGACTAATGATGGATTTTTTCTCTGTTGGTGGGAGGGACAACTTCGAGCATGACTGAGAGAGAAAAGGGAGACAAGTAGGGCAAGACATTAGACAACGGGTTTTTTTGAATGGGATCTTGCACTAATTATATATAAATACTTGAGTTAAAGGTGCAACGAGGATTTCACATGTCAGATATGTCCCTAAAAAAAATGAAAGTAGGCTATGATTTTCGCCGTGATGTAACGCTTTCCCATCAAAAATATCCCCACCTGAAGGATTCAAGTGAGAAAGTGTTTCTTAGTACAAAAATTGTGAAATTTCTAATTTCGTATAGGTGCAAAATACAGAATTCAGCAAAATCAAAACACCTTTTTATCTCAAAAATCTCTCGTTGCATGGCAAAATTCGTGATCCACCCAATCACCCTTTACCCGACTTATGAAGTTGACAGATTTTATATCAGGTGTAGGAGAAGGGGTCTTTGATTTTGATAGGGTACCATGGATGCTCGTTTCAAAAACGAGAGGAGAGAGAGCTGGCTGTGTTATTATCCTTCCCTTTTGTGATTATAAATATTTTTTTGTTTCTATTTTACATGAGAAAAGACTTATCACGGAAACGTTTAGGCTACTTTGTTTATTAGGCGAGTGAAAAATGGAATTCCCATTAGTTGCAGGGTTTCCCAACTTTGTGCCGCGAACCCGTTTTTTTTAAATGATTACAACACTTTCTCCCCCACTTCAGTATACCGGAAATGACAATGTAAATTCCAGGGGGGGGGCGGCACTGACATTGGAAGATGTAAGGGTATGGGCGGCCCTTAAAATCCCCTTTCGCGTCTCTCAGCACCCAGCAGTCCAAGCCCCCAGGTTGAAAGCATAATCAGTTCGTAGTCCCCTTTTCAGAAGATTTTTGCTCAGAAGCTGAATGTAGCCATATTTAAGCTCCCAAAGCTGCAAATTTCTCAAAATTTCAGTTCCCAAGCCCCTAACTTTCGGAGACAAAATCAGATTTCACAAGCCACAAACGTTCTCTCTAAATGCAAAAAAGTGAATTTCACTATTCTGGAGTGACTAGGGCTACAGGGCCAATCCAAAAGAGTGAAATTTACCTTAAAAAGAACACGTTTTGGGTCATTTTTTTATATTGGTAATTGACAAAATGATATCATTTGAATCATTTGTTAAACTTTCACGAGTAAATTTGACCCAAAAAGTTTCTTTGAAAGCTGTGAAATTTCCCTCTTTTTAGAGTGGGCCTGTAGTCACTCCAAAGAGTGACATCACTATGATTTAGAGAGGTCGAAAAATCGGGGGCCGACGCACATACCATATCTGAAAAAAAGTTGGTGCCCCCCCCCCCCCAAATTGACCAGAAAGCAAACCTTTGTTTTTTGTGAATCTTGCTACTTTTGAATGAAATTTGAGATTGTGTAAAAGTTCGCTTCGCGACCCCTTCTTCATGCCATTCACCCGCGAACCCCAGGTTGGGAAAAGCTGCCCAAGAGTGCTTGCGATCATGTCAGATGTTTACTTGTCAGAGATTGAGCTAAGTAGGGCCTACTGTATCTTGGTATTTTCCAAGTTATTGTGCAAGGTTGTAAAAATAGATAGTTCCCATGAACAGTGTTAGGACCTGCCTTAATCCTTTACAAATAGGATTCATCCAAAACATCTTCATGGACTGGAGTTTTAATTAAAACTATTCTTGATTACTTGCAGCTACTTGCTTTCTTGTAGCACGCTTTGCCTCTATACTATAGTCCATAATGTTTGGCCAATTTCAGCAAACCAGTTTTTTTTCAGCTCATCAAATTTATCCCAAGTTGCTTGCTATTAAAATAAACTTCTTCTGGTTTAAACATTTTTAAATGCTCAAACCAAACTGTAAAGAATCCTATAGGATAGGCCCTATCCTTTAAATCCCTAAATGCCATTTTCCCACTTTTCAAAAATCACGGAGCGGACCACTGCCTTTTGTTAGGATGGAATTGCTCCAAGATATAAAAGGGAAAATACGATACCTTCTTTTTTTTCCTCTTTTTTGTTCGCACATCGATTCAAGGTCGTATAGTCATTCTCCTTAGGAGTAGACCTATGGGATTTAAAATCGAATGGTAATAACAAGGTTATATTGTATGTTTTATAGAATAAGCTTTACAGTTTATGACTTGCCGATACTATAGATGAGGACCTATGATGTTCAAATAACGTGCATTCAGAACGCCCCCAGTGTTTTTTAAAGGATTAGCAGCGGATGTGCTAATCCGAAACATCGAAAAAAAAAAATCATAAAAAAATTCATATTTTTGATACTTTGTTAATGGCATGGATATGCGAATTTAACCTGCAAGTGGCTGGCCTGAAATCCAGGTATTATGTATTAAAGGACAAGGCAGTACTTTTTATCTGATCTGTAAAATTTTATACCGTGCGTATCAAAAATTCGATTGAGATCAAAAAGCCTTTTCCCGGTGAATATCCGTTTCAGCGTGATATTGTGGATCATGATCAATACAGTTTTGACCTCAAACACAAACATTATTGGCTCTTTGTTATTTATACTGGGGTTTTGTGTAACCACAATCAGCTGTTTAGTGCCGATTTTGAGATGCCGTCGCTGTTGACTATTGCGGGAGGACGGTATTACAAATGTCCTTCAATATTCATTTGTTTCATATTTGTGGTTTGTTTCCCCCCCAAACATTAAAGCGAAATATGGAATTGTACACACTTATCCCTGATTAAGTTAAAATGCCATTTCCAAATTTTTTCGATCTCTCGCATTATCGCTGATTAATCCCTTTAAGTTGGCAAAAATACAGTATACTAATATTGCTGCTATGAGGGGCACGGTTAAAATTAAAAGCCCAAGGTGATCTCAAACAATGAACTATTGCCCGAAGCGCAAAACAATATTAAGCAGTCAATATTGTTTTATATACCGAAATATAGATTTTTCTCATGGATTGGTTAAACGATTTTCCCGCGAAACTGACCAATTCCTACAACTTACACACTCTTGCAACCCCTATCGTGTACCCAGGTGACCACACAAGCGCGCGATGTTGAAAAAAAACGGTGTTGAGACAGTACTATTATTTTCCGGGCACAGTCGATTACTATGCCCCGGGCACAGTTCATCGTGACGTCATCTTAGGGGCCCAACTATTTTAATAACTCTACTTTTAACCAATCAGATGAGAGGAATCTATATATGAGGTATATAATAACTTCTATAACAAACCATATAAAATCTGGTCACAAATTACTTGCGGAAACATTGTTGATCTAAATCGGTCACAATATGCAACTGGCATAACCTTAATAAGAATGTTGGTATTATTGAATTACAGAAAAACAATGAAATTTCCCTGCATGGGACTTTTGACTTTATTTCTTGCACCAACTGGAGGCGCCACAAACAGATTTGTACATTTACTGTTTAAACACGTTGCAACATTTTTGGGTAACATTTATAAAATTGAGTAGTGTTGAAAAAATAAAGAAAATAATGGGAAGGATAACGCGTTGAAACATTAGACTCATTTTTTTTTTCAATTTGAAAATATAGAACCCCCCCCCAAATGCCCTGTATATAATTTCTAAGGAACCTTTAAATCACATTAGGTTTTGAAAGTAAACAACGCTTTTTATCAGAACCTTTTTCCCCTTGTTATATAAAATATAATATTTTTTTATTTTATTATATAAAATAGATCAGAATTAGATCATTGACATTGGCCCATTGATAAGGCCTGCACTGAGACCATACTAACATCAACAAAATAAAAACAAAGTTTGTACGGTTGATTGAATTCGAAACTAATATTACAGGTTCAACAAATTTTAACAATGCAAAAAATAAATGGTAGGCTAAGTTGTTCTTTGTATGTGTGATAAGGAAATGTAAGATTTAGTTATTTCCTCCAAGTATACGTGTATTACGATTACCTATAATGTCATGTTTGCATGAACATGCTTACTTGGAAAATTAAACTTTTATTTGCTGTATGCTAATCAAGGTATGTATGTTTTTACGTTTATATGTCCAGAACAGTTAATGACCTCCATGTTAGCGATAACATGGCCAAACTTGCGATCAAAGTACATAAAAAGTCGCAATACTTGCTATCGGACCGCTGCTGAGCTGATGCCAATATGCATCAAATAGTCAAAAATGCGGTTGTTTATTGTTATGTTATCAACTATTTCACGTATAGCTCTTTACTTATTTAAAACTGTTCCATTTTGTTTTACGACATGAGGTGATGAGGGCATACAGAGGTGACAAAGTCATCTATGGTCAATTATTTCAGGTTGAAATATCTGCATTCAGTAAATAGCCCGATTTCTTTCAGGACATTGATTTGCTTCGCATTTTAATGTGAATCCACGTGGATAGAGCGCAAAAGAGTTCAAAAGCGACTATTATATTTTGATTTATAAGTTGTAGATTGACATACAATTTTATGCGAATGCACTTGGCAAAATAAGCCTTCCGTTGACATCACGGAATAGCCTTTCATCAAGGCTTTGCTTATAGACACGAGGGCCTATGAGTTACCATATGCTCATCCACCAAGGACACAGTTCATTGGGTTGTACTTGTATATACATTGACATGAACTGACCTTGTGTGATCTGGGTATCTTATATCATACCCAAAAACCAGGGGGAGTATTTTCCAAATACATTGGTGAATGAAAGCTACTGAACTGTGCCAAGGGAATTGAGATTTTACTAGCTCATAGTGAGATTGCTGCGTCCCGAGTCCCTGAACACAATGTGCTACAGCACCCTCTCATTGAACTGCTGGACAAAGTTATCTTCAGGTCTTCTGCTAAAAAAACAATTTCTGAAGAAGATATCCACAAACTTGTCTTGTTTTTGTGGAAATATACTGTTGCTCATAAAGTTGGAATAAAACATTTTTTACCACTTTTTATGGCATGAATCTTACAGTGTGAGTTAATTATCATACTATAGGGTGTATATCGCCACACTACTTGATTGATCAGTCTCTTCAATTCCGAACATTTCACCACGAACTTAGTCCACAATTAAGCCTTTACGAACTGTGTCCTTAGCCTGAAAGGAAAAGAGGTATTTTAACAGCAGATTTAAGGATTTTGTTGCAATTTTTTTCACATCAGTCAGTTTTACAGATAACACTTTTTTGGGTGATTTCATGCATCGAAATATTGCAATAGTACTGTTTTAAATGTCAACCAGTCACTAATATCGAGTATGGCCACCTCTGGCATGAATCAGTGCGCCATGACGTCGTGGCATATACTGTCCACAAGGTTGTTTATGATGTCAATGGGCAGAGCGTCCCACTCATCGGTCAGAGCCTGAGCTTACTCCTGTAGAGTTTGAGGAAGATTGTCCCTGTAACTGATGGCTTGGCCTAAGCCATCCCAGGCCTGCTCGATAGGTTTCATATCAGGGGAGCAAGCAGGCCATGGTATCTCCTCCCACCCCTTCTGCCTCAATAAATTATTCTCTTACTACTGTGCGGCGTGGCATTGTCGTCTTGCAGCCGAAAATTGTTTGCATAAACCCTTTTTGCATGTGGCAGGCAGTGGTTTTCCAGAATGTTGAGGTACACGACGGCGTTCATGGTTCCTTTTGGCACCACCAGTTACGTTTTTCCTCCCGAATGAATACCGGTCCATACCATCAGCTCACTGAGCCGCCACCACATTGAGTCGATTCCTGAATACAGTCATCTCGGAGGTTCTCAATATGTAATCGAAGAACTCTTTGTCTTCTATCTTGATGGTCAAGGGTGTAGCGGCTCTCGTCCATAAAGACAACATGTCGCCAGTGTCCGAGCTGTAATCTTCTGTGCTCCCTCCCAAGCCCAGCGAAGTCGAGCAACTCTGTGTTAAACGGTTAGGCGTGAACATTTTGTCATTCGTCTTGCTCGGTAACCACGTTGAAGCAATCTCCGATTTACAGTTTAGCGGGAAACGTGGATTCCATAGTGTCTTCTCCACAGACGACGAATACAGCTCGTTGACATTTTCCAAGCTCTACGGCGCAGATTTAGCAATCGGTGATCATCTAGACTGGTACCGGGGACTGGTAGTCAATCGTGGTTGTCCTGGAGATTTTCGTGGCCTCAAATGACCCAGCTATCGATGATGTCTGAGGATTTTATAGACCGTACTCTGCGATATCCCGAGGAAATCAGTGTCTTTGGCTTGTTTGTACCCTTCCCGTCGGAGTGCAAGTACTTCCGGTTCTTGTTCTGGTTATATACGTCGACGTTTTGCCAAAAAGGCATATTATAAGTCAACTAACCGATGATACGCGAGGGGTGTGACAGGTACAAAATTGAGAAGAAAAAAGGCTGCAAAAGTTAATGGAACATCCTGGTACTCTCTAGCCTTAACTTGAAAGCCTGGGGTGTCTCAGCCTCCACAATTACTGCTGGAAGGCTATTCCACTGCTTGATGGTTCTCGGGTAGAATGAGTTCCTGTAGATTTCAAGCCTGGCTCTAGGTTGAATAAATCTCTTGTTGTGACCTCTGGTCCATCTGGTGTTTGGCTATAGTTTCTCATCCATGGGTATGTCAATCAGACCATTGACAATCTTGTACATAATTGTCAGCCTATGGATAGTGCGTCTTTCATCCAGCGTAATCCAGCCCTTCTCCCTAGCATAATTCCCCTTGCAAAATCTTGCAGCTTTACGTTGCACTCTTCCAAATGACTTCACATTCCTCAACTTATAGGGGCACCACGCAGCCGTTGCATGCTCAAGGTGGGGGCGTACTCTTCGGCGTATTGGCAATACCGTTTGACGAGGCATAGTCTGGGGAACCTCTGTGTCAGTTTTTGTTGTAAAGCTAACAACCAACTCTGAAAAATGTGGGCTCGTTGCACACAGGCTTGGAGCAGGGAAAAGGAACAAACAACAGACGTCTGGCCATTTATAGCTGAGGCCTTTTATTACTGAGACGTTCAAATAGAAATACGTTTTAAGATTGATTTTAAAAAATATTCCAACTTTATGAGCAACAGTGTATATTAAAGCGAGAGGCCATTTTGAAATCTTCGCCAGGAAGCTTAAAGACATTATTTGGAATGTCCAAAAAATTACATTGCTGATAACAATCAATACAATACAGCAATGTCCTTGGTATTATAGACCTCACTTAAATGTAGGTTCATCGGCAGACGTCGGTCGACGCTAGTCTTTCAAACATGCTTTGCGCGCCGGATTCATCATACGCGTTGCGTAAAAAGCATGTTCGAACGGCTAGCATCTGCAGACGTCTGCCGATGAAGTATGAACCCACCTTTATAGTGTTCAGAATTCAAAGGCGTTCCAGTTCAACAATATACGCTTTCAAAGCAAAGATTTCAAAATGGTAGCTTGTACCTAAGTGGGTGACCCGATCGACAACCTCGTCCCTCCCACTGCACTCCATCAAAATAGAGATGTTGGTATCTGAAGAAAGTTCATATTTTTCTCATTACCCCAGTGAAATTTTAGGCCAGAAGCAAATATTTGCTTTTGATTTTATAAACAAAAACGTCTCCAAATGTGTTATACCACATTTATTAACACACTGTCCTATGACCAATTTATGGCTAATGACATTTTTACTTCTACTATCCAAACGTCTGACCGATTTAACTCAAAAATCTGTAATCAGATGTTTTTGGTGATATGCTTCAATGTGAGGGAAAACATCATAAGAAAAATACGACCATGATAGGATCAGCTACCTTCATGTTCCACGATAACAAGTCTGTGGGAATTTTCTTCAGTAACTCTCTTCTCAGAAGCAGACCTGAAGAGAACGTTGCCAAGCACCACACGGCGACAAGGTTCTACAGGTCCTTTAAGGACACAACATTTTGCAGGTTCAGCAACTAGTAGTCCAGGATGCAATAATCACTCCACCAGTTTGTTGCAAATGTAGAAAAACATATAACTATAAATGCTGGTATTAATACTACTAAGATCTAGCAACTCTGCAGATCATAATTACTGGCGAACTTCTCCTGATGTGCAAGGTCTTTTATATTAGAAGGCTTACCTCATGCGTTAAAAATGTCTTTGCATCATAACGTATTACAGTCTAAGATTGTCCACTAGGAAAGTAACTCATTACATCATACTATTGTGCCACCTCATTATTTGAATCATACCCGAAAATCCTTAGCTATTTATAGCAGTGTTCTCTCTGGAAAGATCTCTAAGCATGTAATCGGTAAACATTATTTCTCAACATAGCATTTGGCAAATTCCACTTTTTTCTTGCATGTTAGAAACATTCTCAGATATTTCCCTGTTAGGGATCGTCTCAAAAGTTACATAGAGAAATAATATAATATTTTAAATCACAAAAAGGATTCATACTCTAACAGTATACACTCTATAGTGAAAAAAGCGAAACAAAGAACCCGCGCGAACCAGGAAGTCAATGGATATCCCTGTCTCGTAGCTACGGTTCAGATGATGCCAAGATCTCAGCTTGTTTGAGGCATATAAGTCTCTGGGACGAGGTTGTGCATCAAGAAATGCCCCATTTAAACCATACCGAAAATGTTGTTGGTGTTGGTGTAACGCGATTCCGGTTCCAAGTTGGATTAAATACCGATGCATCCAAAAATAGGAATATAATGCAACGTTTGCTGCATCCCCCCGAAAAATAATAATAACCTCAGTCCCATCCACATTCTTCGGTATAATGTTTGACACCCTGTTTTGATTTGTTTGCCATTTTTGTTATTATTGTTTGTATTGCTTTTGTTTGTGTTTGTATCTTATTAATTACTTGGACATCATTTACTATTCTTTTCTTTTGATTTGCATCATTAGATGGTGTATTCTGGGTTGTATTTGATTCTGATGACAGCACTGCTAAAGACAGCAAAGATTTCAAGCGAAGACACTGATGTTGTTATAGATGTACTCATCTTCCCATTCACCATTATAGAAGGTGACCATGTAGATATACAATGTCAAGTGCGGGGATCATTCATTGATGAAACTGATTCGGTGACAATATTTAAAGGAAGCAGTTCTAATCGAATTTTCCTTGTCTCAAAGAACGGCAAAGATATTAATGCCCCAGATAACATCGAGTTTCAAAGATGGGAGCAGCAAATGGAAGGTCTGTATGTATTGTCTATGAGAATAACCGATATCAAGAGATCAGATCAGGATATTTACACATGTGAAGCCATAAGACAAACGACTGCAACATTTCTGGCTCAGCAGTTCGTATCTCTCCACATTCTCTTCCCTCCACATGGAGATCCTTCATGTACAACGTCACCGACCAACCCAGAGTCTTCTTGGAATGATGGAGACGAAGCTACGTTTATATGCAACTCAGACGCGGGAAATCCTCCAGCAACATTACAATGGAACAACACTGGTGGTTTCCTTGTTCGTGATGTTCGAACTCAAACTTCTTGCGTAACTGTGGTATCTGCTTTTAATGTAACCTTAAAGAGTATTATGACTAACGTCACCTTCACGTGTGAGAGCAGGAGCGTGTTGTTTCCTTCATATCAGGGAAGTTGTACCTTGGGACCTTTAAAGGTCCAAGAATCAGAAACAGGACAGATGGATTCAAATCATGGCCCTAACCTGGAATTCAATCTCGCACAAGTCGGTATTGGTATTGCTATCGGCATTGCTATCGGCGTTATTTTGGGGTCTTGTATCGGTGCAGCGTTAGCATCACATGTTGCAAAATGTAGAAGACCAGTGACGAACAGTGAACCAACGCACAGCACAAATCCGGAATTTAACACAGAACCTACCAGCTCAAACTACGACGAACCGAATTATGCAAGTGGAATCTCCACTTACTCGGACCCGACCTACACTTATGCAGATGTTGACGGCCGCTCACCACCCCCTTACCCAATGGCGTCTACTGGAATGCACAATAACATGGATCTTTCACAACACAAGAATCCTGTTTATGTCAATACTTAGTACCAAAGACAATGAAGCTCATAAAATGTTACACTTGGGAAGTGGAACAGGGAGAGTAAGGGAGACGTAAGGGATACGTTAAAAGGGGAACTTGAAAATCATCGGCATATGCATATAACGTGGTTCAGAAAGCAAGGACAAAAGAAGTATACTTTTACTTTGAGACCGTGAAGACCCCGTAAAGACCATCATTCTGCAAAACGAAAGGGTAACTCCAAGTCCAAGCTAAATTTCAACACAGACCGCCTGAAATACTTGTTTATAGTCCAGAAATATTGAAATGTGATGCAAAAATGAAACATACATTTTTTTGTATCATTGAATCGGCTGATAATTATCACAGATTAGTATATTCATAATAAAATTTTAGAAAAACTCATAGAGGGGAACAGAGGTTGTTCCACTGATTATTAAAGTTTTGTATTGTACGGCTTAAAATAAGGTACATGGTTTGCACCCATCTCCGGCCCTTCGTTTTAGTACTAGGTTAAAACATTGAAAGTAATTCTAGGGTGTTTTCTTTTCAGACTGTTTCGATTTTGTTGAAACTGGCGACAAATTATTGTTCCTTTTGTCATACGATAAAAAATGCATATTGTATCTTTCTTTGAATGTAATTTTATGGGTAATTATATATGATTAAACCCCACACATAAACATTTTACACCGGATAGGCAACGAATTGAAAATTTGCATCTCCGGTGATCTCCGTTTCCGGGCTCCGTTTGTATGCGTTTAATGAATGTTACTAATCCGTTGACTCCGTTCCACGTCCGTTCTAGTCAGGCGATGTCCGGTGACTCTGCCGGTGAGACCAACGGATATTTTTAACATGCTCAAAACTTCCACCGGGCATC
>JAMKCH010024518.1:0-20242 GCA_023653785.1 Ophioderma brevispina
GCGTACCGCTTCCCGTAGTATTACCTGAAGGCCGCTAGCTAGGTGTGGTGTGGCTGAAAGCTTTTCGGACTGTTACGGCTGGTTGGTTGGCCGCGATGGAATCGACTGAAATGGAGAAATTTTGCCCAAATTGGAAAAAGTGGGTAAAAGTGGGTTTTAGTGGTTTTAGGGATACATCTTTGCGTATAATTACAAATAGTGAACCATAACGAATCTAGTCACCTAAAACTCTAACTTCCAAGATTTAAGGGAATTGGATTGATTCGTGCTGATGTCGTAAACATATCAGAAAAAAATCAGGATCCGGAATTTAATGCAAAAGTTGTGATTTTCTCCCTGAAGGAGATTGATGGAGCCTTAGGCTATTAACGCCGCGATTAGAATGCGGACAGGTACTATTTATATGTACTGGGCAGGAAATGGAAAAGAAGTGTCATGCCATTAGAAGGTCGACAATCAGACGTAGCAATGTAATTCGGGAATAACCCGAAAGGAACGAAACCTTAAAAATGATTGTTCTCCCCCCACTCCCCTCAAATCTCCCCGGCTTATATACGCTTGTGGTTTTTGTATTTTTAAAACCATCTTCGTAAAGGTAATGTAATTACATATCATAGTCAAACATGCATCACAAATATGCAAGAGGGGGTAATAGCAAATTAGTTATGTATGACCAACATTTAGAAACAACATACCGAACATTGACATAGTAAAAAACACGGTTACCATCTAACCATCTAACCTTTCTTTCTACGGAAACTAACAAGTTTAAATGCATTGCACAATGATGAAACACAAACAAAACAAAATAATGAACAAAAACACAACTCAAAGAATTCGCCAAAGACCACACCCACATTGGTTCAAACCATTGTGTGATTTTCCAAGGAGAATTTAAAAAGAATCAATTTTGAAATTTCCATGTCAATGGTGATTTTCAGATTAACATCTCAATTACTTTCGACAGGAGTTTTTCCACGTTACTGAGGTTCCACTAACACTAACTATACTCTGGGAAACCCTGCCATTCGTACACAAGGGGTATGTGAAATGTTTGAATTTCCTTTGTTGATTTTTTTTTTGCATTAACTTCAGAGACTCATGCACCAAAGCATTGACCTAAACTTTCTGTGTGCCAATGTTTGCGCCGAAAAAGCCATAGGTAGTGCTCGTCAGTAAACCACCAAGCGCCACTTGAATTCCATTGGTTGTACGGAAAGGACAAACTGCGCAGGTGCCAACAAAGGCGAACCTTCGTCGTGAAGGTAAAATCTTTTACAATAACAGCGCTGGTCTAGGCCAAAGCCCCCCTTAATATGTTTTTTTGCTCAGGGTCAGGTCGACGAGCAATGAAACAAACATGCGATCCAACAGGCCACTTGTCTGAGTGAATGGTGAAAACATTATTTTAGCATATTTTTAAAAGCGTTCAAGTTTAGTTTATTTTTTTACGATAAAGAATCAAATAGCTTTTAAGTTAGTTGTTTAAAGCATTTTACAATAATTTCACATCTCGTGAATGTTTTCGTGCAAGAAAACTGGTGGGCGTTTTTAAAAAAATATTTAGCTCGGCTCATGTAATTTAATATTTGATCCATAAATTAAATCAACGTTATTTTCATGCATTGAGTAGGTGAATGTTACATCATGATTTCCCACTACCCCAGGTGAGTGAATTATACATAATTTGAATTATGAAACAATGCTTTTTGTTGGGAGCTATAAAGGCAGACGTCTGTGTTTGTTCATCGTTTCAGAGTTGGTTGTTACGTTAACAACAAGAAATGAACAGAGGTTTCTTAGGTATGCCATCGTCAAACGGCGTGTCCATACGCCGAAGAGTGCTTGCACTCCAACGGGAAGGGTACAAACAAGCCAGAGTAGCCGATTTTCGGGATATCGCAGATACGGTCTGTAAAATCATCAACGGGTCAGTGCTGGTATGGGGCGGTTATTCATTATGGAGGAAACGTCACTGGTGGTGCCAGATGGAAACATGAACCCCGTCGTGTACCTGGGCATTTTGGAAAATACTGCCTGCCACATGCGATTAAGGGTTCATGCAAACATTTTACGGCTGCAAGGCGCCAACGCCACGCCGCACAGTGCCGCTGTAAGTGAGACAATTACGACCTTTCGAAAACCGGTGTAGAGTAACCATTGTCCGGCGTACTCATAGTCGCCGGAACAATGGTGAACAATAGGGTAATCGATTCAGTTGACTCTGTAGCAACATCAGTTTCACGCTTATTCCGTTACGTATAGGCGCCCGGAATTAGGCCCCCGCCGGACTATATCTGCTTTCACACCGGGCTGATGCTTATGCAGATGAAGATTGCGGTGATGCGTGGGAGCCGCGCCCCTCACATTGTTGTTCAATGAATTGACCGATAATCGAACGTCGATACGGGTGAACTTTGAATTCATGCGGTCCCATTTCCGAACAGCAGCGGGGCATGGGCGCGCTCACTTCTAATCGCATAAGCAATAAGCCCGGTTTTCTAAGGTCTAGTTTTTGAGGCGATGGGTGGACAGATTACATGGCCTGCTTGCTCTCCTCATATGAACCCTATAGAGCATCCCTGGTTGCCTTGTCCAAGGCCATCATGACGGGACAAATCCATACTCGATATTAGGGACTGATTGACATTTAACAGTACTATTGAACATCATCGATGCATGGAATCACCCACAAATGTGTTTATATGTAAAACGGACTGATATAAATAATGTACCAAATCCTAAATCTGCTGTTCAAATAACCCCTTTTTCTTTCGGGCCTAAGGACATAGTTTCGTAAAGGGTTAATTGTGGACTATAAGTTTTCATGGGGATATGTTCGAAGAGACGGATCAATCAGTAGTGTGGCGATACTACACATCATAAATAACCACACACTGTAAGAATCATATCAAAAAAAGTGGTATAAAAATCATTTCATTTCAACTTTATGGGTAAAGTGTGTAATCCGCTAAAAATTCTAACATTCCACCGCACAACCCTACTTTTTTTTGGCAACAAGGCCCTCTTAATCGACCCAGAGAGAATATTAAGCAAAGTTTAGCGTAATAATCCATTTTGATAACTGGTTTTCTAATCCCGAAACACAGCCCGTGCGTACATACAAATATACACACACAATTAATATGTATATGTTAAGAAAACGGAAAAAAGTGATTACAGGGGTGTATAATATTTAATCACTGTTTAATCACACAGGAACAAACAGATAAAACACCTTGTTCAAAATCGTATAGTATTATGTTTGGTCAATGTTTCGGGGTATAGGCGATGTGACATATGTGATGACTTGACAAATAAAAAGATTTAAGAAATCCGGTAGGAGATCCAAGATTTAGAGCCCGGACTTTCCACTCTACGGCAAACGACGAGAAATGCGCAATTAAGTAATTTACATAATTATCTTTTTTAGGTGTCAGATCGTATATCTATCAAACTTACCAGTCCATACTAGGAGTATAATCGCAATTGTTAAATACCAAGACATTGCGATCAGTTCTAATCAGCATCGCATTTTATTGTTCTCTCTCCTCCAATCATCATAACACGAATTCTTTTCAGCATAGCTCTAAATGAGCAATGTCCTTTATAGCAATATTTAGCGTGGGCAGATTGCGAGTCGCCGCGTGTGGCGCTTTCTTGAAATAAACAGACGGCTAGCGCCTTTGTATTGTAACGATTAGTCGATGCAAACAACTGTCAGATATATCAGGAGAACTCGTACCTTGATTAGAGGAGCATGTATTGGTCTTCATTCCGCGTATACATTTTATGGAAACCTTTGATTTGCCCCTAATTTCTACGTTACTCTGTGGATTAATAATTGCATCAAAGTCATTGAGAAATTCCTACGGCAACATTGTTTATGAAGTGCAGGTCCCATTGATCCCCATCCCAACTTGTCCACAAGCTGGAGCCGGGTGACTATTCCCACTAAATTGTTAAGTTAAAAAAATGTACCATGTTCCACGTGTGTTTAACTCTCGTCTACAGAACATGTCGTTACTATGCCAATTTGATTTTTACCATACCGTAACCGCCTTTTGATGACAAAGGACAATGCAATTGACATTTTTATTTGTTCTTTTTTAAATTGTCGGAAATTATTATCAACGTGTTGAAAATTAACTTCCACCAAACGCAAAAAACCGTCAAACGCATGCTGATACATCATTTTTTACACAGTAAACTGTTTCATAGGAGAGGTCCATGTCGGCTGTACCTGCAACAAGTAGTTTTGCAGATATGAGACATTTTGAGTAGTGAACACAATTGTTCGAATTTTGTCTGTCAAATGTAACATTCGTCAGAAAAAAATAGTATTTTTTTTGTAAAAAAATAAATTAGAATGGGATAGATTGGAAATTGCCTTCATATGAATAAGTGACTGAGAATACTCTTGACTATCAAAAAATCAAATCCTTAGATAAAAGTAGACCAAAATCACCACGTTTGTTGCTAATATTACATTTGGCGCTCAAATTGTGTTCATGTAATGTTTGTAATAAATAAAATTAAAATTCTGGCTGAAAATTATTTTTATTTGACCAAATTAGTAAAGTTTGTCTTGTTCCGGAACTACATTTGATACTTGAAATTGTACATTTTATTTAAAATCGAAAGTTTTGGACCGATCTCTCATGAAACATGCCTTTTGTATTCATGGGTAAATTTTTTAAAGTAAGAATCTGATCAGGTAGACGTATTTGCAGAAAAATGCAGTCAATCAGGAGGTCACGCCAACATGCGTTATTTTCTTGTACACGAGAAGGCAACAAAATCGCTGTGACCTCAATAGCTGGTCCAAAACACTTTGGGAATTAACATGGTGTCAGAGGTCTTTAAAATGGTCGAATTAGGAGCTACCTAAGTAACAGACATCAACGAGTTCTATTTAAAAACACCCTTTCTGAACACATCTGCAATACTTGCGGAGTTCCCAAGGCTCGATGCCCGGGACCGACTTTTATTTCTTCTATATTTAAAGACCGCCACTCTGCTCTAATACACCCCACTCCGTCGTCGTGTTTGCTGACGACACAAATCTAATCTTCTCCTATCCCGATCCTATACCTATTACACTTGAAATGATAATAATTACTGATTTGTATTTCATTTTTTGGTTTTATACTGAATAACAGTCATTGAATAATAAAAAAAAGGACAAATTCCTAATCATATATTTAAACATATACACAGCAATAGACCAGATATTAAAATCTGATATTAAAATCAACATAACAAATCGAGCAGTACAGAACTACTAAATCCCTGTATCGCTTAATTGACCATAATTTATCCTGGAGCTCTCATACAAAACAATCTCAAACATCATATTAAAATACTATGGGGTTTATTCGAAAGTTAGCCTTATCTCCTCAACAATCCACTCACTCCACACCCTATAGTTGAGGGCCATATGTACGGAAAACTGTTCCCGTGGGCCTTCGTGTTTATTTTCCTCATTTTATTGGACTCCAATAACATTAGCCACTTCATCAAAAAAAATTGATGGTTGCATTTTTCTGAGTATTTCTAAACGATTATTTATTCAATGACTATGACATCATAAAAAATATAGAAAATGTTCAAGTACCATGAAGTTTAAACCTGAAAAGGTGGGGATTTTTCTTTGACATTACCAAATGTTATCTGGCGTTCGCATCTTGATAGTGTCTTCAATTCCAGATTGCGGCCAAAACGTGCACAAGTAGAGATAAAACATTATTAAATATACTTTCTGTAATTTTTTTGGTTATTATCCCAAAATATAAGAATTTTATAATAAATGTAATATTGTATCTTTGACCATAAGTACTATTGCTGGCTTTCCGTTTTGATACACGGGAGAAATCCAGAAGGGTGACATACAGATCGCCGTTTCACAGATCTTTTCAAACATACAATTTACCATAATGTTTGTAATATATTTAGTATATAGCACCCATAAATAATGATAAAAGTATATCAATTGGTGGTATGAGACGTGTTTTGATCACTGAATATTATATTAATATTATATATTGGTATCAGGCTTAAATCTTAAGATGTTGATAAGTGCAACCAAATACATTGCCAATTTGGTATGTTTAAAGACGTTAAACGGAAGGCATATGCCATAATTTTTCATTTAACAAACCCTATACCTGACATAGGCAACATATTGTTTTCCAAATGAACAATGTGTTCAGTTACCCGTTAAACAACTTGTTTAAACCTTTAAAACTGTGTTAAAGGTGCTTTGTTCCGGTTTTTGTATATCGTGTTCTATACTTAAAGGCCAATATTAGCACATGTTTTTGAGAGGCGCCCCCAACTTTTTTTAAAAATGAGATTTTTACACGGTTTTGCATTCGGTAACTTGCTAGTAAACTTATCTGTGAATGTTAAGCTCGAAAAGGTCTGTGTGTCACAAACGAAGGAATTTTGTAATTAGAATACTTATTATCGGGATCCCGATAATAATTCAAACGGCTGCTGGAAAACGCCTTCCAAGTGAAATAGCCGGGAAATGGCGCCATGTACCATGTACGACGCTCATCCATAGTTGCTTTATTGGTCAGGAAGTCAAGTTAGAGGTTATCTTCTCGAGGTTGCACTATATTTCATCATGACGGACCCTTAAACGTATCATTTCCTGCTCTGCCGTTATGTCCAATCTGGGATCCCACTTCTAATTACAAAAATCGCTGATTTTCTGGATAAATACCCCATTTTTGCATTGTTGTTCGCAGTATAGTTTCCTAGACATTACCAACGTTACTGTGCCAAATAATCAACTTTTGAAAATTGGGGCGCTCTTCAAAAAAATTGTGCCATTATTGCTTTAATATGAGAGCCACCATCATGTACCATGGGAAACCAGCTTCGGTTTTGATGTGGACGCGATATAATGCTTAGTGGAACGCCCTATTCACTACTGTGTAATAATATTGATGGTTAAACCAAGACAACAATGGGGAAAATAAGCCCAGCCTTCATCTGATATCAAAATTTGACATACTCCAGGTAGATAGGGGGGGGGGGTTCATAAAGACGAATGACATACACTTGAATAAAATTACCAAAATTCAATTTTAGAGCATAAAGCAGCATTTCATAACACATGGACTCGGGTTTGTCCAATAAAAGACTGGCATTGCTAAACCATTATCTAAGCATGTTGCCGATTCGCTCTAACTTTTGATGTGCATTTCTGAGATATTTTGACTGTATTGTAAAGATCAGTTCCTCAGCTAAAATTCTGTTTTTGATGCCATCCAATATGATGGACCCTAATCGTAGTATTTTCAATTGAACACAAAGGATTAAATACCACATGGTCAGTTTCCCTTTATTTTGTCACGCTTTTTTACAAGCGAGGTTGTACAATGAAAGAGCAAGACCATAGGTAACAAACTGTACTTAAAAAGGTATAAATAATATTTCACCTTCGTTGGCGGATAAAACACATGATACCGGGTACTTACGAAATCTCCCGAAAGAATCAAATATTTAAAATTTTCATGAATATGTCGTAAAATTGAAGTGTAGTCTGTAGAACTCCCATGTAAAATTGAAGGGTAAGTATGTAGAACTCCCATGGTTACGGTTTCAAATGGAAATTTGCAGAAAAGTAGAAAAAGTATCTTGTCACTTATCAGGTTACCTTTGTTGTTATCGTAGAAGGGGCTGATAAGACAATCTAAACTTTTTTCTGCTTTAACAAATCACTGATAGTGCCTTTAATTCTGTTCTTAATCCATTTCTGACCTCATCTCTGAATGTTGGTTTTGAAATTCTGGTTAGGTCTAACAATTAGCCTTCAAAAAAACCATACCTTTGTGGCTGACCTGGATTTGGCATTTTTGCACCTACCGGGAATTTGACCCCCGGAGGGACTCGCTGGCTCGCACCTGAGAGGCCACCAAAATAACAACATATTGCAAATAATTTATTAGCAACTTTTATCACTGCTTTGCCATGACGCCAGTGGCAGCATCACTGGTGGGGGTGGGGTGGGGTAACAGAGGAATTCCCAAATTTCCCGGGGGGGGGGGGTGGGTAACTGGGTATTCTGGTCGGGTAAAAAACGACCCGGTACAAAAAAACGCGAGACGGGCCGGTCTCGAGGACTTGCAATATAGGAGTATCAAATTCTTCTCTGTCTCTGCACTCTCGCTAGGGTATCCAAATTTTACTTTTCGTTTTCAGGTAGAGTTTATAAAATCAGCATGAATTGTTAGAATGATGATTTTTGTGTTGATATCATGCTCAAAACAGAATAAAAAGTCCACAAAATAGCTCAAAATTGAGTGTAAAATCACAGGCTAAAATTCCAAGGGTAAATATTGTTTGGTCCGGGTACTCGCCATATAGGTGTCTATTTGAATAAGCCTGGTCTCAGATAGGGTTCCATTTGAACAGATGTGGTCCCAGAAGGGTACCATTTTACTCGTATGGTCTCATATAGGGCACCGCCGAAACCCCTGTATCGGGTGGTTACGGGCTCGTGTACAGGTTACCCACCCCCTGGGCATTTTGGATAACTTGGCCAAATTAAAGTTAAAATAGTAATTTTTCTATTCTCTAATATTGTCTAGTTTTTTCTTAAAAATTGGTTTTTTTCGCGAGCTTCACGTATTCACCCATTTTTGCCAGAAAATTTAACTTCGCCTTTCCCACACCTTTCTTCCCAAAAAAAGGTCTGTTACAAAAGGTGCCGCCACTGGACGTCACTTTGAAAACGTTGTACTTGTTTTGCCTCAAATACAACGAGGACCCTCTAAGCTATCTGTTGTATAACATGTTAAGATTGGATATTTAAGTGGAATGTGTTTTTACAAAAATGGCTACAATGTTATAAAAATCGCTGCTGAGTATATAGGTATAATATACTTATTTTACAAACAATTTTGATGCAATGAATAATAGTATATGCTACTAAAAATGCAAGTCTCAAAACTAATATTTAGCATAAGGCCAACGAGAGATTTTTGAGGCACCCAAAATTTGTGTCCTATATAATTTTCAAAATAGAATAGATACTCAATAGAATTACTGACCTTGTATTTGGATACAGAACTGTCTTAAAATGAGAAAAAAGGCGATTCTGATTAGCTTGTAGTCAATGTAAAACATAGGATGAATTTTCGTATTTGCTCCATATACGAAAGGTAGGACTTTCACAATTTTGTACCAAAGAAACGCTTCTCAGCTCATCATTCAAATGGGGTTATATTGATGAGGAAAAGCTAACATCAGCAAAAAAAGTACGTTCCATTTTTTTTGAGGATACCTGCTATGTGAAAGCTCTCGTTGCAACTTTAATTATGAGTCGGAGTTCGTTGATCACTGCAAAAAGACGAGAAAGAAAACAAAGGGGATTGAAAGGGATTCTACAGAAGTTTTAATTTGAACAGACAGAATCATTTGAAACTGCCTGTTGAGTCATTTATAATCTTCTTATTTAAAATAATTGGTTCGCTGTCTTCAATAGCCCATGTTTGCAACAACAAAAAATAAGCACTATGCTGGTCCAAGCATCACTCACTCAACCCCCACGAAGTACTACCAGCACAGCTTTTTTTATGATTATACCTGTCCACAAATATATATATATATATATCTATTATAATATATATATATATATATTATATATATATATCTATATCCTATATATATAATTATAGATATATATAGATATAGATATATGTTATATATATGGGCAACCCACCCGGAAAAACTCATATTAATTGAAAGCGTAAAAATGCAAAAGGCATATGTGCAACTTCGGCATGGACAAACCGACCTATTGTACACGGTTTGGTCAAATCGAGTTGGTGGACATGATGAGGTGAGGTTTAGAGAAGTACGTACGATCTATTTTCAAGCTTTTGCAGAATTACTGGGGGGGGGGCGGGCAAACGACATACGCCACAGGGGTCGTTTTGTCAGTGTTACCGAAAATGAGGTTTTGCTCTTAGAGGTCAAATGCACATAATGACGTTTTTCCTGCCCAACGACAAACAAGTATTGGACAAACAAGTACAAAGAAAACCAAAGACTTAACCTATGTTTACCTTTGTAATCGTGCTATAGAAAACCGTTCTTTGATTTTCTTTCGTGCACACAAAAAATACTATATTAATCATCTTATTAACACAAGAGGAAGTTGCGGCTTTTCACTTCAGGTGTGATTCTATATACATTGGTAGCATTCCAAACGTGCAAAAAATTCGGGTTTGAAAAAAAAATCAGGAGCGTTTCTTTCTGGAATGTTCCTTAGTACTCTTAGGCAAAGATGCGGGGAACTTTCACAAAGCTTAATATATAGCTAAATTGACTAAATCATTGGTAAGCTTTATTCATCTTTTGTTAAGGTTGTTTTTAAAGGGGGATGGTCCGATTTAAAATATAAAGTTTTCATCTTGATAGAATGGCCTCACCCAAAAACCCCATCTTTGAAATTTCGCGCCGATATTTCAATCCGTTTTGATGTGACAGCTAGAAACGTGATTTTGTGATCCCATAGAGGCTGTGGAAACTAATATTGGGCCAAAATGGAGTACACTTTCGCTCATAACCCAAACCAAACATATTTAGCCCTAAGATTTCACAGGGTAAATGAGAAAAATAGTAGCTTTCTTCTGATACCAAAATTTTGACCACTTCCGGTAAAATCTGAGCTTCTGGGGACGACTATTAGCGATCGGGCCATGGCCCCTTTAATAAGACGGAGTCCTGCAAAATACAAATGCTAAACATATTATCTAAATCCACCACTACGATCACTTATACTTATTTTAAAACAATTCCGATGTACATAATTTCCTATTGTGCTAAAGTTGGAATATTTTTTCAGACCCAATCTTAAAACGTATTTCTACGCCTCAGTAATCAAGACTACATAATAAAATACCCACTACCCAAGTGAAGTGAATCCATGCATAACTTTGAATTACGTAAAAATGCCTTTTGTTTTTTTTTTAATATTTGCTTTTAGACGTCTGTTGTTTGTTCCTCCCACTTCCCTGCTCCAAGCCGTTGTGCAAGGAGCCCATTTTTCAGAGTCGGTTGTTAACTTTACAACACAAACTTACACAGAGGTTCCCTAGGCTATGCATCGTCCAAACGCATTGCCAATACGCCGAAGAGACTAGCTTGCACTCCGACGGGAAGGGTACAAACAAGCCGGAGTCGCTGATTTCCTCGAATATCAAAAAGTACGTCTGTAAAAATCTCGAAATCATAGAGAGGTGGGTCATTTGAGGCCACGAAAATCTCAGGACGACCACGATTGACTATCAGACGAGATTATCGCCGACTGTTAATCTTGCCGTAGAGCCCGGAAAATGTCATCGAGCCGTCTTCGTCGTTTGTGGAGAAGAAGACCCTATGGAATCAACGTTCCCTCCAAACTGTAGATCGTAGAAGCGTTAACATGGTTACCAAGCAAAACGAATGAACAAGTGTCCCACCCCACCGTTTAAACAGAGGTGATCGACTTCGCTGGGAGGGGGAGCAGAAGTTACAGCCCTGAAACTGGCGAAATGTTGTGTTTATTGGGAGAGCCGCTAATCCTTGACCATCAAGATGGAGACAAAAGGTGAGAACCTCCGAGATGACTGTATCGAGAATCGACTCAAGGTGGTGGCGGTCATTGATGGATGTGCCGGCATTCACTAAAACGGCCAATTTTAATTCATGGTAGTTACCACACAGCTACTACCGAGTAGAATGGATTAATACCCTGACGTACACTCGCCGGCAAGGACCGTGTATTTGCCGCATAGACGGATAGTGTAAACACAGCGGCTGTCTAACGTTGTGGAGTAGCTGGTGTTACACCGGCTCTCAGCGCGCGCGGTATTCTCATGGCCAATTTTGTTTTTTTTTTTATATTTTTGGATATATTGCATTTTTATAACATGGGCGGGAAGATAGGGGTGTTTGATGATTCCCGATTTGAATTTCGTAATGATTTTCCTAAAAAACGTACCAAAATTGCCTAACGGAGCCCAAGTGTATAGCGCCCTTATTTCATGAATTTTTCAATCCACTCTCAAAATGGCGTCGTGGTAAGCACGGGGTAGCTAGTGGTAGCTGGTGTGTACTCCGGCCACTGTCTTTAATAACAGCCACCTTCATCTCCACCTAGTGGGCAACAACATGGTAGCCATTGGGGTAGGTAAAGCCAGAGTTAGCCCCATTACTGGTATACCTAATTAAATGTGGACTTTGTAAGCCTATTTGCATCTACCGCCTCGCAATGCAATGTGTGTACTGTGCAGTAGCTGGCCGCGGTGGACATGGTGTAGCTGCCGTAAAGGTCAACACACGAGTAAGAATCGGCCGTGTATGGGAAAAACATCACTGGTGGTGCCAGATGAAACATGAACGCCGTCGTATACTTGGACATTCTGGAAAAACCAATGTCGCCAACATACAAAAAGGTTTATATAAACCATTTTCGGCTGCAAGACGACCATGCACGTACGCCACAACAGGGCCGCTGTAGTGATACAATTCTTAGAGCGGGTGGAGCAGCCACCATGGCCTGCTTGCTTCCCTGATTTGAACCCTATCGAGCATGCTGGGAATAGGCCGTGTCATCAATTTACAGGGACAATCTTCCTCAAATACTACATGAGTTTAGCTCAGCCTCTGACCGATAGTGGGATGCTCTTCCCATTGACATCATAAAAAAAAACTTGTGGACAGTATGCCGCGACGTCTTGGCACACTGATTCATGCCAGGGGTGGACAAACTCGATGTTAGTGACTGAATCAGATTGACATTTAAAACAGTAATATTGAACATTTCGATGCATGAGACCACCCAAAAACGTGTATAGTAAAAAAAAATGACTGATGTGAAAAACTTGTAACAAATCGTCAATTATGCTGTTCAAATACCCCATTTTCCTTCAAAGGCTAAGGACACAGTTAGTAAATGGTTACTTGTGGACTAAGCTCATGGGATATGTCGGAAGAGACTGGCCATTCAAGTAGTGTGGCGATATGCACCCTAGATATTATAAATAATACCTGTAAGAATCGTTCCTTAAAAAGTGGTAAATTCTATTCCAACTTTATGAGCAACAGTGTAAAAAGGTTAAGGCCTTGGTCACCTTGAACAGGATTCGCACATATGTCGATCGTTTCAACAGCAATATCTACCGATGGGGGCTGCGACCATCTACAGCCTGCCAATGTGGCTTCCATCACAGAACGCGGATCACATTCTCAATGAGTGCCCTACCTTTCGTCCACAGTTGGATGTAGACTTCTCAAACCCCAACTAGTCAACTGAGTTTGATCCAACTTCAATACAGTTAGCGATACCTCATACGCAAGTAGAAGAACGGTAAGGTAAAGGGGACGGACCTGTATACACAGGAACGGAGTGCCAATCTCTCTTTCGAAGCGATTGGACTAGACTCTACCATATACTATTGCTGGCTGGGGATGCTACAAAAAACCTCCTTCTACACGAGTGCGTTTTCCCTTCCCAACATTGAATAATGCCCATAACCCATAAAAGCACCTGTGTAGAGAGAAGTAATTGAGGTAAAGCGCTTTCTTCCTCAAAGGCGAAATAATGGCCACAGCGGGGCTCGAACTCAGAAACTGTGGGGTGTGAGTCACGCGCTTTATCCACTGGACCACACTGCCCTCATACATAAGCTACTAATACAGTAGAGGTAACGTTGCACCTTTCAGACCAATATTTTTTACACACCAATCAGTGGTGAGATACTGAGGTTAGAGAGGTTGATCAACAACTCCATGTGGAATATCTGAAACACTGAAAGTGCCCCTCCTGAACAGCCGTTTACTAAAAAAAAATACCATTTTCTTATCATAAAAATAGATGGATTTAATAAATTTGATATATTTATCATATTATTTTCTCTATATTCTTAAATTTGAGAATTACAACACAAATTGTCAAGTTCACGCTGTTTTGACCATAAACATTTCGGGAAAGCACCTATGACAAAATACACATTGCTATATTTCATGGCTGAAAACAGAGTGCACTTACACTAATAAATCCTGATATATTGTCCTTACAAACGGTTTAGTTTGATCTTTAGTTTGATCTTTTTTACAAAAAAAGAGGAAAAAAATGAAAATGGTTCCGCGAAGCGGCGGGAAAATTGAAAAAAAAAACCGGGCCAAAAATGCTTTAAAAAAAAAAGAAGAAAACCGCATTTCGCATTAGCATTTTTCTAAAAAAACCCAAATTTTTTTGGCCTTAGGATGTGCTATCTCAAAAAAAAAAGCATTTCTGGCATATATACAAAGTTTATATAAGACCTTGTAATATATGAGTTACGTAGTTCTGCCGGAGGCCTCAACGTCTCTGCAATACAATCAATGACAAGAAAGAATTTCGTGTAGTGTGCCTGGATTACCAAAGTACAGAAGTATTTGTAAGATTATGTCATCCTGGTCTCCTGGCTAAAATTCGTGCCCTTGGCTTTGCTGGTAAGCTGCTGGACTGGATGGCGGTCCAGTTAAGAGGTCGCTCCTTGAAGGTTGTCCTGAAAGGCATATCCTCCAGCAGGTGTTCCACAAGGCTCCATCTCGGCCCCTTCTAGTCATCATTCTTTTATCGATGGCAGCACCTAGTATCTCATTAATACCATCTTGTATGGTGACGATGTAATCTTCGTGACTTTCATTTGCGCAGGATAGAAGTGCTACTGATGCTTCTCTAAACAGGAACTGAGCAAAATAAACAAATGGGCTCCTTCCTGGAATGTTTTCTTTGACGCCGAAACAGAATGCAAGGCCGTCACCATATCCAAACGGAGAAATTCACAAAGCAACCATCCTACCCTCCAATTCTTTGGTAAAACACTCACAGAGGTAGATAACTTTAAAATTAATTTACTTGTCGTCACCCTGAGCAAAGATCTCACTCTGAGCAAAGATATTACCAAGATGGCGAAGTCTACAGCCAAGCGTATTTGTTTCCTCCATAGAGTTCCCACTTATCTAGTCCCAACGTAAAGAGCGATCTATAAGGCTGCAGTTAGATCCAAGGTGGAATATCATAGTTGTGCTTGCATTGAAACAACTCCCACCTCGATGTCTCAGCTGGATAATTCAAAGACGTGTCCTCCGCATCATTGGCCTGCCTGAGAAAGACGTCATTGCACATCAAATCCAGCCTCTGGGAACCCGCAGAGCGCTCGGAGCTATTAGCTTACACTGTTTCACCGCAGGTACTATGTAAAGTCCCGGTACTCCTAAGCAAACTGCTTCTTTAAACCATCGTCTTTCCAAGGGGGGGGGGGGGGCTACCCCCCTCCCCTAGTGAACCTTGCGTCCGGTGCGCTAAAATGCCAAAAGCTTGCGTAAAAAGCTTCTAGGTAATCATTCTCTCATCCTTTCTGGTCATTTTAGCGAAAAACAGTGATGGTACCACCTTTACCGGGGTAAGGGTATGCCGTCAAAGTCGAAGGGTAAGGGGTGGGGGGTTGCCACTCAAGGATATTTTATGGTGCATTTTTGAAAATATTATGCACAGTATGGCTCTAAAACTCTATGTTTACGTAAAACTAGTCATTTGCCATCATTTAGAGCTGAAAACTGCATGAAAATCCGATATTCCTACGTTTTATAGCGCAGAATTGGATTTTCGCCTATTGTCTGTGGAAAATGCCAATTTCGCCGACTCGCTGACTTTATGACGTCATTGTGACCCCATACTAGGTATGTTGGTACTTTATTTTGGTATCAATAGAAAGAGGACCATAGCTATCCGCTGGTATCAAAACCATAAGCATCGGGTGCTTTATAACGAATTCTCGAGGGGTTGTGGTAAGCCAGAGAGCCTTCGTTCCATCATCTCTCCGCATCTGGAGAAGTGAAAAACGATGTTAATCGATGTCTTGGGCCAACCGATCGGCATTTCCCAATTTGGATTGTTGATCTTAATGCATTGCTTTTGCCCTTGTGCTTTTCACTTTCACCTCTGCTAAAAAGCATTCCAGATTATGTCCAGGCATGTGACTGCCAGGCCACAGTCAGTAAAAATAAGGTATATTATTGTTGTCTTGGAATTGTTTAACACAATTTAAAAACAATTGTTTTCAAATAAGTAAGAAAGCAAAGATTTATTTCAGTTTGATTATAGTAGGATTTTTTTTTATTCCTGTCAGTTCATTAAAAGTTTTTGGGGCGTGTCGACGATTCCATTCGTTCTAAGAGTTTGCCTACTTCACCCAATCAATACAATTAGAAATTCGATGTGACGATACCAGATCAACTCAAGACCATAATTAAACAATGCACCTTTTCTCACGCACAAATGCAAGGCAAATGAACTGAATAAATTCCAAACACCAAACTTGAACAAACTCTGAAGCCTTCAACATAAGAAAAGAAAAATGATAGGAATAATTATTACCCGCTAAAGTTCTTTACGTCACTAAGGAATATTATAAAATCTGATCGACTTTTTCCGGAAATAATGCATGACATCTTGGGTTAATAACTTGTCTAAATACTAAGAGTTTTGGCCACTCATAACGAACTACAATATTTACGTGACCTAATCCTCCACAACCGTAAGAGCTTCACCCGGCCTAGCACTTAGAAAACTGTGTAGGACATTTCGCCCCGCATTCAGGGCTGCTCATTAAATGACGTTGCGTGACGTCAGAATATTTGAGAAACAGACAGGTTGTTGAATCATTGGAAATTTGTATTTACATGTGTAGAAGCTGCATAAATTCCCCACATGTGCAATCGTAAGGATAGGTGTAGCAAATAAACCATTCTATCATTGATAGCTACTTTCCGCGTCAAAATCGGAATTATGAGTGATGTTTCAGAGGATTTACTGCATCGTTCCGTATCCAGTTTTTCTCTCTTTGGCCTTTGATCGCTACAGTTTGGCAAGTAATATTTCGAACTTATTTCCTTCTAATCATCTTTCAAACATTTTATCATAAGCCGACATTTTTTATGGCAAATCCTGAATGTTTAACCTTTATACTCATTATTTGACTTGCATTGGTTGTAATAAACCTGTGGCGTTTTCCATTATGCATAGATTCAACCCTTCGAAATTTTGGCTGTTACTGCATGCCACCTACGGCGGTCCGGTAAGTGCGTAATTCCTGTTTCTAAAATTGAAAAAAAAATTAGCGTAGTGTTTGAAAATTCTCAAGACTGGAATAATACCGAAAGGCATTGTGGAAAAAATGGATTAGCCCGTAGAGATTGCGTGTTAACTTTTCCGTGTCTGCGAGTACCGAAGTACCCGACAAAAACGTTCAATTTTCTCGATAGGTTCTATAGGTTCAGACCAATGTAGATAATATCTTTCGCAGTCTGTGACACAGACTACACACTTTCCGGACCGCCGTACATGCCACCCTGGTTGAAGAAGCCCGGATCGGAAGATGTCTTACACACGGCACGCTATATAGTGCTCATTAATTATGTTTGTAGCCTGAGTCCCCGGCCCTCATTCATAACTAATAACATTGCGGATAAGTCCATACGTTTTCAAGGACTGAAAGATTTAGCGGATCAGTGAACGAAATATCACATAGCTTCAACGGCGAAGTTTTCATAGTGCCTAAATATTCATGACACTTGATCCGTTCTTTGATTGACTCCAAACAAAGGAATCGATAGCGTGTCTCAGACTGTACGACAATCTATTCAATTGATTTTGGTATGAAACCTTTACATATTTGATACAAAAAGGTTAATGTAAAATGGTTATACAGGATCAATTCAGTTGAACAAAGTTGAGCATTTGCGGCTTTTAGTTTTAATCTCAACACATTCCCTCCAAATAAATTCTTACCATCGACAAAATGCGTTTACTGACAGGAATAAAAAATCAGACTATAACTATATATTTTGTTTTCAATAGTGTAGCGGTTTGGACCGCAAAATTGTCGACAACTCCTCCCCTCGGTACAACAAAACGCAACCACTTCTATTCGAAAGATAGTGATAAATAATTTAAAACATTGATGGTGTGGTCAAAAACTTTGGTGGCAGGGGTGTTTTTTGGGTAAAAAAGTCAAGTTTTTGAGCTAAAAACTTAAGAATATCAAGATTATTACTTTCTTAGTAAAACAAATTTTAATCATCATTTAATCAATTTTAATCATAGAAATCATCCCTGCCACCAAATATTTCAACCACAACCATCATTTTCTTAAATCTTATATATTTATCCTTCAAATAAAGGTGGTTGTGTTTTGTTGTACGGTGGGGAGGGGTAACTCGAAAACTAGAGCACTTTTCAAGGCTCGGCCGCTCCGCTATTTGCTGTAATCACTCTTCAGACTGCTAGGCCACTGTCAGTAAAAAAAAAGTATATTATTGTTGTCTTGGAATTTTTTAACACAATTTAAAGGCACTATCAGTGTTTTGCTAAATCAGAAAAACGAAACAATCATTACAAATCAGATTTTTGCCTGTATGTAACAGTACAGGTATCCTAACATGACCTGCGAATGATAAGACCAGAAGCAACCTAGTAAGGACAAAATCGGAAAATTTAGTCATTACTGTCCGTACGGACACTTACTACAACACGTATTTGAATGGAGAATCGTATCTTGGAACACTGCCGTTTTCTTCCTTTTCTGTCAATTCTTCAGCTGGAAAAAGTAACTTATGAGAATTTTACAAACTTATCCTTCACCTTTAAGCTATTCCTGCAAATTTCAAATTTTGACTCTTTCTGATGAATCACTGATAGTGTCTTTAATCATATATACAATTGTTTTCAAATAAGTAAGAAAGCATAGATTAATGTCACTTTGATTAACTATATTTTGTTTTCTTTGCTGTAATCACGTGGACTCTTCAGACTGCCAGGTCACAGTCAGTAAAAAAGGTATATTATTGTTGTCTTAGAATGTTTAACACAATTTAATCATACAATTGTTTTCAAATAAGTAAGAAAGCATAGATTTATTTCAGTTTTGATTAACTATATTTTGTTTTCTTTGCTGTAATCACTCTTCAGAGAAGCAAGAGGAGATTTCCAGAAAAGTGCGGCCCCATATTTCGAAACTGTGGTTTTGCATATTAGAAATGCTTACCATTGTATAAATCACATCTGAAATGAATAAGCCGAAAACGATGTCTTTATATAATCAACAAGAGCAGTTGATTTTTACAGTGTTGTATTGATTGTACACACAATAACCCACCGCTTGCTGGCGTATGCAGTTGCACTTCTTCAAGCGGGTGGTCGTCATAATGTGGTGGTAGGGCACTGGAAGTATTAGTCTTGTTAACATCAGGTTCCATGTTCGAATACGGGATCTCCTGTGTAAAAATGCAATTACAAAATATCAGTTGATTCACTCTTGGATTTTGGTCGGGTACCCATGCTCGTTCCAAAAAAGCGGGACTAGCTGAAAATGCGGGACTACCGCTAGGGGTATCAAATTCACAATAATCAAGTTCTAGTCCCGCTAGGGGTATCAAATTCAGTCGTGTGTGTGACTGTTTCATTTAAACAAATAGGAAATTAGCCTAAACACATCAGCAAAATATCCCTGAGTGTGTAATTTTCCTTGCAGTAGCACAAGAATTAGTTTTCTTGTATATTGATTATTTTAAAAGTATATTTTTATTCACGTATTGAGGACAGGTCCCACAATAGGGTATAATTTCATTAAAAATCGGTCCCGTTAGGGATGTATTTTAAAACGAAAACTTGTATAATTTCACCAAAAACTGGTCCCTTTAGGGGTGTATTTTCACTGAAAATTGGTCCCGTTAGGGGTTACTTTCAGAACCCCTGGAACGAGCATGGGTACCCAACAAATACCTGATACCCCCTCCGGTAAGTACCTATAATACGTATCTAAAAATATTGGTCACGACGTTCTTATATTTTTGATCAATTATTCAACCGGCCTTCAATATATATAACATAAGTACAATCTGTTGCTGGCCAAGCGCGTGCCTGAATGATCAATTTTGCGTATATAACAAAAATTCTGGGTCCGAAATTTTGTTCAGTAAGGAAAATCACAGGGGTGGACCACCCCATGGGGAGTTTTGTTAGAAAAAAATAAAGTATGCCCAAGACGACAATTCAGCAGGTTATGAAAGAAATGCTTCGACTTATTAGCTCCAGACGAAAAGAATGGAAAGGACACCAAACTGGCATAGACGCATCAGTTGTGCGTAGGATAATTTAATCCAAACAAGCATTCGTACAGTTGGAGGAACCAAA
>JAMKCH010024519.1:0-23871 GCA_023653785.1 Ophioderma brevispina
AGGTGAACTTGATAGTTACCACTAGCCACCATCTTCGTACAACATAGACATGGTCGTTTTGGTTTTGTGTAGTTGCCTGGATTGAAATACAAAGGGGGGAGGGAAGGGACAGGAACCCCCCCCCCCCAAAAAATAACAAAAAGCAAAAAACAAAACACACATGCACAATAAAACCCATAAAAGAAAACCAATGAAAAACATAACAAAAATATATATTTATATCAATACAATATCATCGGCCGCATCACATAGTGACGTATTCGACATTTTTTTTTACTTTTTGGAGAAATTTGACATATGTGTTTGCTTTGTACTACCCTACAAATTCACTAAATTCCAAAGTGGCTAATATAACTATAGTGAAATATTAATGATGTCTTTGCAAAACCTCAAATTGCCCACATCACATATAAAGCCATATTGTCAAAAAAAGTGCAAGCCCATAGCATTGTATCTGTATTTTGAAGTATTCGCCGTTTCACGTAGTAACATATTTGTGGGACATATTTTTCAGTCAACAGAAGAGTTGCTATTTTATCGTTTTCATACAGTGACGTATTTGTATTTGTGCAACGTATTTGTTATTTACACGTTAAAATTGCTATTTTGTCATTTTCACATAGTGACATATTTTATTTAACATCAATTTTTCGCATATCCAGTTAAATTGGAAGTTGATTAATTAAATATTTGAAATTTAACTTATTTTGGAAGCAGATCAGGATACTACCTGTGGTTGTGGAACAGCACCACAGACCTCTTGGTCTGCCCACTGCTGGAGCAACAATGCACAAATAAGGACCTTGCGGAATTCAGTGAAGCAGCCAGACGTTGTACCCATCTGTGGCTGGATCATATTTGAGAACCACAGTGTTTGGACACGATAAGAAGAAGAACTTATTTTGACAATTTCTGGAACAGAAAAGCAAAGTGTTCACATCCCTGACAGAATTTACAGTGTGTCTAGCATGTTTTGCGACACAATTCAAAAGCATTCAGACCAGACCGGGATTCAGGCATTGTACTTTAGGCTTGCAGTAAGATATTGTCAGGCAAGTGAAAGATGGATTAGCCGGGATTAGCACATATACAATAGCAATGGTCTATGAGCTGATGACAACGTGCTTTTCAATTTTGGTAAATGCTGGCAGTAATGTCAGCATATCCTTGTTCCAGAAATTGCCACAAACTGCCACCTCCCCCTGGAACTCTTCCTATTTTTACTGTTTTTACAGAATGTAAACATCCAAATTGTTTCAAACTCGTGGAAGTGATTTTAGTTAGGGTCCTTTTCATTATTTTAATTTTTTCATGCCATTATATCCCTTTAACTCAGTTGAGTCACCCCAACTCAACTCAATCTAGTGAATGCTACATCCGTTGCACTATTTCTATGAGTGAATTTGTCATCACTTTTGATGCTTTTTCCATAAAATACGTGATTTACAAATTTGTTGGGAGTGAACTAAAACATTTTGATGTCATATTGCCGATTTCAGTATTTGAGGATCGTCTCCGGTAGGTCCTCTTCCCGGGATCTTCTCCCCCCCCCCCTACTCGGGGGGAAGAAGGCACTAAACCCATCGATGGACCAAGTGGTGTAGGTTGGACCGAAGATCGGGCGTATTAACGTGAACAAAATAGCCGTCATAAGAACACATCACTGCCGGATAGCTCATTCTTCAGTTCCTCGTACCTTGCATAAGCTTCGAGTGTTAGTTTATGGTGCTTGCCCATCGCCAATCTATAGGCTATAAAGAAAACAAATATGAATATGAACAAACAATTACAGATAACTAAATAATTAAGAAAAGTTTTTTTTTCTTCTGCTTCTATTCCCCTCGATGTTTTCATTGTTTGTATCCCTATAACATTATATTTTAACTTTGATTCAAGAATATTGATGGTATCATGGTTGTGGAATTCGCCTTTGACCCGTATGCCATTCTGCGACACTACAACTTTTATACCTTTAATACAGTCCCGGTTGCGACACACATACAACAAATTTACGCTGTGGCATTCAGCCGGTCAGACTTTAATGTTTGTCTCGTTACTATCTCTTTTGATTTCAAAGTAATGTTACGATCTTGGCAGGTGTGCATAATGTCCATAATGCGATTATAATTTCAATAATTCCTCCCCAAAACAATGGTAGACAGTGTTTCTACACCGATTGCTATAGTGTCTTTCTTTTGCTCTTTTCCATTTCAGTAATCGACTTGCGACTTGTCCGTCGGATGCTTGCATGGCAGAGGTTATTCTGTTGCGAAGTTCTGGCAAGTTTGCTGGTGGTCCCTGGGCAAGTCTAGCGGAGTCAAATCTGGGGATCTCGACGGCATCCGATGGACATGAATGGTTCGCAAGTCGATTATTGAAACGTAAGAGAGCGCAAGTCTGCATCCGTCTTAGAGGCAGCTAAGTGGAGGACAGGGCAGCGCAGTAAAGAAGAACGAGGTTTAGAATTTCTAATAATTGAAACTAACCATTTCAGTATCAGAACTGACCTTCGTAATGTCTAAAGACAACTAAAAGTTAAACAATAACAATCCGTGCCAGGATAAAATGAAAGAGTGGTACAAATTTTCAATCGGCCATAACTCGGTCAATATTTGTCATTTTCGAAAGATTCCGGTGTCGGAAACCTAACGAAATCCACTGTTCATAATGTGTATTAATTTGTATATTTTTCTCTTAAGGGTTCTCTTTTTTTAGACACTCCGTATTCAAAAATATAAAAAAAATCAATTGAGAATACAAGGAAAACATCATTACATAGTTTCTACACGTTTGGCAAAAAGAAACATTGATATTCAAGCTGCTAAGTATTTTTTTTTTTCAATTTGTATATTATTTTGATCCTGTGTTTCGGACATCAATTTTCTCCCACTTTTCGACGTTTGTAAGCAAATATCTCATAGGAAAAAATGGAAAGCATGGTAAAATATGCCCAAATGCAACTCAACGGCTGCTATCTAAATATTACCGTTTTGTTCCAATAAAACGTGGTTTAAAAGTTTTATTAGCCAAAGGCACGAAATACCTGGAAATGCACCTGTTTTCATGAAAATCGACCATATTGCAAAATACCTTTGGCAATGTTGTGTACGATAGGCAGTGCCTCCTGTTTGACGAGGAGAATCAGCGGGAACGGTAACTCCGTCTTCTCCTGTCGGCCACGGTCACGCACATCACGAAGATGACCGGGATACTAAGTTGAAACAAATTAAAATGGGACAAAAAGACGAAGATTCAGGATACATATACTTTTGGTTTCAGTTTTTTACGAAATTATGCCAAACAAATAAGCATTTAGTGTGATGGACAATTAATCATCACACAGCTGATATAGAGGTATATAGACGACAGTGGCGCCCCCTCCATTCCACAAAGGGAAAAAAGCTTCATTTTTCCTGCTTTAAAAGGTCAAAATTTCGGTAAACCTGGACAAGAAAGTCCACTTTTTGGTGATGAGTTCCACTGACATTTTGCAAACATTTCATACTTATACAACAAAAGCTATGTCCTTAATTTTAATACATATTGGGTCCCTAACAAAAATAAAGTAGCGGAATACGGAATAGAGAAAGTGTACTGGTTGAAGAATGACAGCGGGATAAAAAAAAACATAACTTGAAATTCCACTTTACACCAGAAATGGCAATTTTAGACACATTAGATATCATAGCACCTACTCTCTAAATTTCCTAGATTAAAACGGAGGACAAATCTAAATTTTGATTAAAATTTTTAATCTATTAGCACAAACAGTATCTCGGCATGTTTTTCGATCAGTACTGTGCCAAAGTCAGACCATTTTGAAAGTTTTTGAAATATACATTTTGTTGCCTAGGTCTTGCTCTTTCATTTAATACCTGGCTTGAAGAAAAGCGTGCAGAAATGGCTGAGATAGAACGCCCGAAAGACGCAAACCCCCACAACCAAAAGTTGCAGTTTTTGAATTTTTCAATGGCCACTGTGTGGTACAACGCAATAATACGTGTGTATTGATTTTTCACAAAGCCTGCGAGAAAGCCTATTTGCAATATTGATTGGGGTACATCGTGTCCCAGTACACTGCAATGCCCATTGAAAAATCCAAAAACTGCAACTTTTGGTTTTGGGGGTTTGCATCTTTCGGGCGTTCTATCTCGGATATTCCTGCACGCTTTTTTACAAGGGAGGTGTTAAATGAAAGAGCAAGACCTAGGCAACAAAATGTATATTTCGAAAACTTTCAAAACGGTCTGACTTTGACACAATACTGATCGAAAAACATGCCGAGATACTTTTTGTGCCAGGTGTATTTTGATTTAAATTTTAATCTAAACAAATGGTTTATTTTCTTCGTAAGGTGGGTGCAACAAATTACTCGGGCTTTGCCTTTGGTTGCATCTCCGCCATTTTATTTTGTTATTAATTCATTTTAAATTGTATTTTGTCCGGGTATTTTGTGTGTTTTTGTGATGGAAATATAATATGTCATCGCCGGATAAGAACGGATGAATTTGAAAAGTTCCGCATTATAAAGCCACATGCTCAAATTTTACCTTTTGCTGGCTTTACATAAATTCCCCAGAAGTTGCTCTAAATGTTAAATTATAATACAGGTTTCAATGGGTAATTGAAATTTCCAAATATGAACTCTTTCCCCCTCAAGAACTACAACGCAGTTTTGCAAGGTATATGCGCTGTATTATTTGGCAACATATATGTGAGTGGCATTCTGGTTCTTGGGGAGAGAAACACCTTATGTTTGCATTTTTGTTTTCTGGGGGCCTGAACACTAAATAGAATTGCCAAAAAACAACAACAACCTATTACATCCTATTCATACATAACATATTACATACATATCATTAACTTGCTCATGACATAAATAGCGCGGTCATGGGCCATGCTTTATCATTAAGATGCGGGCCATTGTGTTGTGTTCCAGAGCCTGTTTAATGTGAAGACGGTTATTTAATCCAAATCTTAGCAGCATAAGCTAATAGGTATTAAGTAATAAATTGTAATAGAAATAAAGGCATGTTCTAAGCTTTGCTTTTTTCAGAGAGCATGCCCCTGAAGTTTCTCGGGCTTTTCTCATTTTTTTCTTGATACAAGTGTATTATGGGGATAGGAACACCTTGCGTACATGATAAAGACAGTTGTAAAACACCAACTCAAAATTGATGGTGAAATGTAACTATGATGCCCGCTTTTGAGGCTGGGGCGGATTGGGAACAGTCAGATGTTTTCACCCTACTCTTATTCGAAACTGCCTGCGATGTACATTTGTGTCTCTCTGTACACGGGACAATGGCTTAACGTCCCCTCCGATGGACGGGATGCTTTCATGATTCATTTGTCCAATTCTAAGTGAACCATGGAGGAGAGCGCTATTCTGTTGGGTTTTTGATCAGTAGCTGTTATCAGAGCAAATCCAGATACCGGATTAAATGTGTATTAGGTCCTGCCAAGATGCGAACCCGGGAAAATTTGCACCATGGGCCTATAGGCAACGCTTCTCCTCGTACATTCAAGGTATTGTGGCGATATACTCTACCTTTTCAAATAGAACAGGTAGCTGATTATTGTCTGGTGGTCCATCTCATAAGTTACAAGACACGCAACAGACGACGCGGAACCCGTCATGAGTCAGATCGAGCTGCATGTGCTTAAGATGAACAAAATAATGATCTCAGCAGACGACCTGAAGGCTTTAACTATATAGGAGAGGATACACTCTAAAAGAGTGTTTAGAAAGGGAAGGCAAGGTGGTGTTTAGAGGATTAATGTTAAGCAATTAAACACTTGGTGTTTAGTTAAAGTAAAAACATGGTGTGTATGAAATTAAACCAGTTGGTGTTAGGAAATTAAACAGTTGGTGTTTAGATATTGAATGTTTGAAGAAGCGTCTTAATCTCTAAACATGTAAATATCTAAACACAGACTGTTTTAATTCTAAACACCTAATGTGTTAATTTCTTAAACACAAAGTGTTTAATTGCTAAACATGACCCTCTAAACACACCTGCCTTCACTTCTAAACACTCTTTTTTACAGTTACTGGATCCTAATCCTACAGTGAGCCTTATCTGAGGATGTGAGGAGGTTGCTGAATATACTAAAAAGAGATACAAGTTAGGGAAATAGTAGCTGGGATTCTCCAGGTCTCCAGCACCCTTTTTTTTTAAAAAAAAAAAAAAATGGATACAAATATGGACAATCCCCATGGGTAATACCCGCCTATCTCTATCGGGATCTATAAGCGCTATTTTAATTGGTGACTTGTTTGCAGGCCAATATCATAAATGAGTAAATCAGAGGATACTGTACCAATGTTGGTATGGATTACACAGAAATATAGAAATGCTTTTTTGATTGCGTTCATCGGAGGTGTATCTCATTCTCATGCAGGGTCCAATAATGATCTGTGGTCACGAGTTGCCTGATGGCAGCGTAATTAATAATGAGCGACCTTCGGGCCGGAAGTTCTGGCGATGATTAATGTCCACCATGAACCCACCACCACCACCACCCCATCACACCACACCACCACCCCCCCCCCACCACCATCTATCATCATTATTATTATTCACTCAGATGGTTAGATTATAAATAGCCAAGGAGTGGGAAACTGCTTTGTTCTTTTCGTAGATAGCATGCAAGGCTATAAACTTTTGGAAACACTTTGGCGTGTTTTGGGAAAACATCCAGCTGGTACATTGTGATACAGCCATGTCGACACAATTTGCCTGGTTTTACCAAAAAACGCGATGGAAGGGAGGGTATGTTTGCGGAAATTGAGTGCAGCGTGAAGTTAAATGTCTATGATTTCCGTTTCCAGATAGGGACTTCATATGATAGTCAAAGATTTGAAAAAAATCCACCATTTAGAGTGCATTTACAAAGAGTGAGAGTGGATTGAGGGACAAATCAAAAGAGTTGAGACCTGACCACGCTCCTTTGGAGTGAGGTAAGTTCACAGTTATTTAGAGTGAGATAATCAGCTTTTGGCAGTAGATTCAACCCATCGGGTCACTCTAGTACTTTACAGGTATGGGCATGAATGAGGGGGATGTGTAGTGGTGGAAATTAATCGGGATTAAACTGCCAAGTAAATGTTATTGAAACATGTAGTCCAATAGCAGAGAGAAAATCAAATTCTAGCGTATGAAAGCATTCAGATCGTAAGCGCATTTGTAGCTACAAAAAATAGCTCGTAGAACTTCTGGGACTGTGTAATCGTTATTTATTGCGTCAAGTAACAGGTGGTTGAATATTACGACTTTTCATGATAGCGCCCGTGTTTGGATAAGAAGGAACAACAAAAGTCTTGAAAATGTGCAAACATGAAAAGCCAGATTATCTTCATTCGTTTCTGAAACAGGTGAATTGGTCCTCACGTTCTTTTCTGCAACCCCCCCCCCCCCTCCGATCTCCCCTTCCCAAAAAACTAATCGACTCTGTCCCAAAACTTTTCCTCTGGTGACATGATGGGTTGTCAAAACGCAATTGACGCAGTACCTATAATGCTTTCCGTTACTGATGATGTCCAGCCGCCTCATTTGAGTATATCGCCTAGGAGAGTTTATAAGTGTGGACGGTGTTATAAAAATGTATTTGCTACATAATTTGAAGTTCTTAGAGCATGTGGTCTTATGTAGTTTATTTCTCTCTTTTTTTGGTATGTCCTTGGTGTAAGATATTAGAGTAGACTAGAGAGTAAAGACTCTTTTACGAAATAAAGCTGACAGTCTTGTAATTCCTTTGACCCTCTAGTAAGATGTCATCCTAGGCTAATTCCCTATGTCTCACATGAAGAATGAACCCCTTTGTTCACACATTTGACTTGAATTCGCAGTGACAACTGGTCATAGGCCATACTAGTAAAGTGTTGTTTATACTTGTATGTTGGTGTAACAGGTCTTAATTGTGAAGACAAAAATACTCAAATCAATATTTTGTCGAAAATACGGCATGATAAAGCGTGTCACAAGTTAGACAAAAATTTGCGGCATGTTAACTCTTTTCTACCATTCATAAAAATCATTGATATTCATCGAACTATATGATTTTTTAAAAAAAACTTTTAAGTTAAAAAAAATTGTATTTAGTATTTCCCCGTGCTGACCGGCGTCGTAGAGCTTTGCTTGGTACAAATGATGCAAACAGGATGGTATAAAAAAAAAGTATTGACGCTTGATTAAAACGGGTTGTCATTAATTTTTTTTTTACTGTTAAACTTTTTTTCAATTTCAGTGAGCCAAAATAAATCGGCACCCTGAAGAGATTCATCTTGTGCAAGAAAGTTGGATTTTCGTAAATATCATAAAGGCGACAAGGACCACCAAAAAAAGGTTAGGGAGCAAACGGAAGGAAAAAATTTCAAGTAATCGGTGATACGCGGGCGTGGTTTCTTTTAAAGAATCGTCAAATGTACAAAATCTATTTTTTATGTTTCACTATTTTTTAATTAAAAAAATCCGTTTCTTGTCAGTTCAGTGATTTGCTATATCGCGAAATTGAAAAAAAAAATCAGAAAGAAACTTGCTGTTTGTAACAAGTATAGGCATCCTCAACATCAACTTAAACGACGGGGGGCAAAATATCAACCATTTTTCGTGGTCACGTTATTTGACACTAGTCATGGGTGAAATCAACCACGTTCGGGGTCATCAATATTGGAATTGATCCTTTAAACGCAATTTGAAATGACCCCTAAATATAGTCATCTTTGACCCAAAAGGAGTGGTAGTTGATATCAGCTACATTTGGGGGTTTTAATTTTATTTGGATCCCGATTAACAAAGACATTAATATAGTCATCTTTGACCCAAAAAGGGTTATTTTTCAAAAAAAATATATGACTCCCAATATATATTTTACCCCAAGGGGTATTGAATACCACTAGTTGGGTTCATATTTTTGACCAGATCAGTGATTTTGACCATTTTTTAGTCGGTTGCATAATTGAAGTGCATATTTTCAAAATGACCCCTTTTAGGGTTAGTTTGACCCCGTATTTTTAAAGGTGTGTACCCTACAGAAGTGATGGTAAGATCAAAAAAGTCACAGAATGAGGACAAAATCGGATATTTTAGTTCATTACTGTCCGCTACGGACACTTATACTACACGTAATTGAATGAAGATTCATATGATCTTTGAAAACTACTGTTTTCTGCCTTTTCAATTACTCAGAAAAAATAAACTTATAAGAATTCTACGGACTTATCCGTCACTGTCAAGATATTTCCTCAAAGTATGTTGAACTAGTTGGGTAGAAGCACGGATTGTCTTTAAATCCCCCCTCCTAACGCCAAATTCTGAGAAAATCGGACGAAGAGAGAGAGGAGAGATTTTCCTCGCTTTAAATTACAAGGACGCTGTCTTTTCAGACATGGATTACAAACGCGTAACGAAACGCACCATCGGGATAACAAAAATTTTTAGAAATTAAGTTTTATCTGCGGCCCTAAGGTTAAAAAGGGTATCTTCGTGGGTTTATTTATCCGACCAAAACGAAACAAAAACAGGCCGTGCATTCATTGGATTACGCGCGTTATTTCCGTCATAGTAGAAAATGTATGAAACGGAAGAAAGCGTGAATCAATGGTGCACTCAGCCTGTTTCGTTTCGTCTTTTCGAATATCAATAAGCATAAGTTTGGTATATAGGACAATTGTCGGCCCCAGTTAAAGGTTCATGGTCCTTCTGGGGTAAAGGTTTTAGAATGTACGGATTCTTCCAAATGGGATCTAATCTTTTTTTTATGTCAAGGCAATCTAGCATTAACGGCAGTTATCAATTAGTAACGCTGACGATAGTTGAACGCATATAGATACGATGAACCTCCTTTTGAAAACACGCTGCAAGTCCTGGTTTGATGAGCAACTGAGGCAGGAAAGGGCATTCCATAAGCCTACAGAGAAGAGAGAAGAAATTGATCTTCTGTGGGAGGCAAGTGGGACATGGGGATCTTCACAGCAAGGTCATGCATGAGACCTGACTGGAAGCGCCTAAGGCGCGAGGATCAACTGAAAGCAGCTCAGGTAGCAGATGGCTGAGGAGATGTGGTTGGTGCTTGTCCATAAAACATGCGGTTGGAAAAGACCATTCTAATGCCTGCGATTATGACCAAGTGGTTGGATGTGTTGAGAAGAAGTGAGCTCACTCTCGGGGATACAATGATGGAAATGGAAAGTCCTTCAGTGGATTGCATCTAGTTTGCCATAGTGAAGTGGGTGTTGCTCCACAACATGCTGAGCTTTCATATTCCACGTTTAATCGTTGGATCGAACCATTGGTTATATATAACAGTCCTATCAGTTGTTATCAAGATAGGGTGCAGCTGCGACGGAAGCAATTCGCTCGTCGCTGACTGCAGTTAGTTTTAGCCATTTGAGTAATCACAGGAGACCATGACAGGTATTACTGATGGAGCTCAGTTGTGGATAGTCATAATTATTTGTTGCGGTTTTTTTATAATTATGGGGGAAATATTGATCCGAACACTCTAACCTTTCTAAATGTCTGTGAGCAGATAAAAAACATAAAGTAAATGTTTATTTCTATTGGAACAATTCCCATAACAATTTGAAACAAATCGGAACATTATAACAGAAAGTTGCGGATCTAGTACACTATGCCCTTTTTAAATTCCTAAGACTTTTACATTTCTATACACCTTCTACACACAACATACCCCTGTTAATATACGACATGGTTTCAGATTTGACCTAGGTTTTACTGCCAAAAAGTGTAGTAAAAAAAGTGAAAGGTGCTTTATAATGAAACAAACATGTTTTCTAGGTTAAAATTTTTTGTAGGAATCCACATAATGAGTCAAAAAATGCAAAATGTCGGATATGCTTCCGGAGATATCGCTTTTGGGGTATGCCGCAATGTACCAAGCCAAGAAACCTATGGTATTTGATAGATAATTAATTGGCTTTGATAAAAAAAAATCTCAATATTTTGCAGTGACAAAAATTGGTAATTAATATATGATTGTGGGAATATGTAGAGGCATAATCAATTAACTTTTTCGGACAATGTCACCCTTTTCTTGTTTTTTTCGCGGGGGGTGCTCGAAACGCCATCTTTTAGGTAAAATTTGGAATTCCGCAAATTGAATTTAAAAAATTTCTCAAATGTTAGACTGGGTGAAAAAAAGTTAATACCAGTAACATGTATGGACTTTCTTTGGGCTCATCGATGCAATTTGCAAGCCTATAGCTCTTTTAGTTTTCTCATAGTTCAAATGTATTGAACAACAATATTTTGCACGCCTGTATAAATCAAGGGGTAGGGGGGGAAACATTTTGGATTTTGGGAATTATTTCTATACTTAAAATGAAGGCAAAAGGTATCAATTTGAAGCGTATTAAATTCGCATTAAACTGACAGGTGACCAGACTGTAGACCCTTCATTTCCAGAGTGTGTTGTGAAGGCCAAAATTTGTTCAGAAAGTGCTAAATTTGAATGTCACTTGTCACGGGACCATGTCAAAGTTCAAGGTCTGGTGTGTGCAAATTATGAAATAATGAAAAAACAAATACTTGAATCATAAGTTATTACCATTAACTAATATATTAACATTATATTAGGGTACATAAATGTATATGCTAGGGACGTCTGTAAGAATTCAAAGTTGGTATAGGTGAAAATTTTTGTCACCGAAAAGTGTGATTCGACAAAATTGGCCACAAATCAATATTTCGTAGCAAAATAGAATGATGATACAGGGTTTTCGATTAAAAATTCATAAACACAACACTTGTACCCTAGAAAAGAAGAATTTTAAAAATTTAACATGGTTATCGTTGCTCAGAAATTAATTTTTTTTTGGTCACACTTGGCACTTAAAACCTCAGTCATTCTGAAAACCATGTCATACCTTACCATCTCAAAATGCTCACGGATGCCAAAAAGTTGCATCAACGTGATGAAATCAGCAGGTTCAATTGGCTAGAACCACGTTGAAAAAAATGTGTGGCAGAGTCCTTACAAGTCAGATGGGCCTACAGAGGGGACTACTTTAAATGCAGTCCTGTATGAACTTGTATTTTAGGTTGTCACCCAGGGCTATTGAGCCTTTATGAGGTGAAGGTGAGCTCGCCTCCTTCCTACCAAGCGCTTGTTCAGTGGTCATTTTACCAGCCTGCGATGGTTCTTCTACAGCTTTGGTATCGGTTCATTTGTTTCGCCAGTTCGCGGCTTGTGGCAGCAAGAGGCGGCTTACCGAACAACGTTCGACCTCTCTTAGACGCCCCATTTCTTTATCGTGCGTCACTCATCAATCATTTTGGCTATAGATTAACCTCTCCCCCCTAGAAAAAGGGGGAAAAAGACAAGTTAATTACGATAAAGCTTTTGTGTAATTAGGTTCATCTGCTGCGGCATAATATGTGCCGGATTACAGCCCATCCAGAAGGATCCTCGTGCCCCCCCCCGTTATCTCTCCCTCCATGACTATATTTGATTACCACCAAATAGGCGGAATTTTCGTTGTTTATCGTCCTCTCGTAAAAGTAACCCAAATGTACTCGAGCGTTTGCATAGAATACGCGCGGCCACGCTAATATACACAATCGCTCTTGCGTTGTCTGCGCCTACGATGGCACGCCACGCACTACAAATCCCAGCAAGTAACACCGCCCCACGCCGAGTTACCGCGCTATTTACCCAGTTTGCCTCGCTACAAACCCCCCAGTTTACATCTACTTGCTCGAGTTTACCTCGCCGCAACCCGAGTTTCCGTCACTACAATACACCTCGAGTTTCCAGCGTACCCGCAAGTTTCCTTCGCGCACCTCGATTTCCATCACTACAAACAACACCGCGATTTCTCAGCGCTTCATTTGAGTTTCCAGCGCTATACCTCCCGTTTCTGTCGCTAACCTCGATTTTTTCCGCCGCTAGCCGGGTGGCCTCTAGTTTGCAACGCTATACCTTCGATTTTCCCCTCGCTGGGGCCCCACCTCGAGTTTGCCACGCTAAGCCAAAACACGTCGCAGTTTAATGCATTGCCACGACTCAAGTTTCGAATTACAGCGCTTCTACTCAAACAAAACAACCAAACAACCCACAACCACGAGTTCCAATACATCGCCGCAACTCGATTTAAATGAACATTTTCATCAAGGAGAGGAGGGGGAATTGTAACTAACGTTAAAATGGAAAAAAAAAGGGGAATCCGATTTTTTTTAAACAGAAGCGCGGGGGGAATGCGAAATGTTGCACCACAAAAAGTTGATCCGCCATCACGGGGTGAATCCAGCAGCACCATTTAGAAATATAAAAAACGTAAATGCTTCCGCTTCTAAAACTCATTTTCCTGTTCAAATTTAGTGAAATATTTTTAAATTTGTAAGTGGTTTACTTGTTTTAATGCTTTGGTAATATTCCCCTTTGCAATGTTAGCTTTCCAAAACACATTTTCTTCCCATCAACCTAGAACAATAGTGCAATTTGTAAGTGGTGCATTCACGTTAAAATGCTTATAGGTATAATCACCGTTTTCAAAAGTAAAATATTGATGTTAGTTGTGCTTGGCATAATCATCAAATCGCGGCCGGGCCCGGGGTGGGTTGCGGGAGGGTAACCCTTGCATGTTCGCTTTCGCCAAAAACAGTTTGGCCGATGCAATTGGATGGAAACAATTGTTAATTTGGAAGTGGTTCTAGGTATGATAATTGGTAATGATCCATGAATCTTGTGTAAAGTGTTCATGGAGATCATATCAGAGCGGCCCGGAGGGTGGTGCGGAGGGGTGTCCCTCCCGCGCCAAAGCGCTGAACCCTTGAAATGTTCACTTTAAACTTTTTCTCATCCAATCTTATTTGCAAATTTGTAAGTGTTTCACTTTATAAGATATGGTTTTAGCTCCCACGTTGAAGGCAGGATCCTCCGTGCTTGTTCACTTTATCACCTCATGCAAATGTTTTAAGTCCTCTAGTATGATCAACGTGTGTAAAAGTATAATATAAGTTGATGGTTTTGGGTTTTGTTTGAATTAACTTTATTTAAAGCATTCACATATCAAGCCATTAATAAGGGGCAAAAAAAATCCAAAATAAATGAGAGCAAAAGTGAAATCGCTCTATCCATATCTATGCAACTGTGATATTGTTTTCTGACTAAACTCATAATTGGAGATTGATACTGTTTAAAAACGCGCCCATATGTTCGTAGGGGGTTTAGCTGTTCTTTAAATTATTCTCGGCGCGTTAAAATCTCACATGCTGTAACTCGTCGAGTTGCTGCGGCTGTAAACCTTTGATTTCGCGCCTGTAAATCGAGTGTAAGCGCGTCCACTCGATGCGAGTAGTAGGTAGCTTCTTGTCAACTCGAGGTAGCGCTGCAAACTCGGCAATGTTAGGCGTATATACACCGAGTGTAGGCTGCAAACTCGCAGTTATTATGCGCTGCAAACTCCGCAGTATAGCGCTGTCAAACTCGTCAGTGTAGCGCTGCAAACTCGAGGTGCAGCGATCCAGTAGCGATGGCAACTCGGGTTGCGTGATGTAAACTCATGTGTATTAAGGAAACTCGGTTTGCACGATGTAAACTCGAGGCGTAGGGATGTAAACAGGAGGTGTAGCGAGGCAAACTGGATAGATAGCGCAGTAACTCAGCGTGGCGCGGTGTTACTCGCGGGGGATTTGTCGGGCGTTGCGTGCCATAGCCCCTCCATTATTCCCTATACGTTCGTCACGTTATGAGGCCCTCCTATTGGTGTAATCAAAATAATAGCTACCGAGTACGCTTGTGGCTATGTCACGTGGGGAAGCGAACACTTTGGATCTAAATGTGAAGCGGAACACGTGTGGGGGGAGGGTCCTTCTAGATGGACTTACCGAATACAGTACGGCTTGTAACATCAATGGGCGATGAAGTTCTGCGCAGGAAGATCGCATTATGCATATGCCACGATAATCATGAACAGAACGTGCAATTTTCGGTGTTTTCGTGGCCTCCCCTTTTTCTGACTACACATTTTTTTACAGCAAATAATTTCATAAAGTCTTTTACATGCTGCACCTGCTCTATGCGTTAGTTTTTTTACTAACGTCATGCGTGCGCGAACCAGCCACCTTGATCGTTGAAGTGGTGAAATTCAGCCGATGCTGTCCGTAATACCGACGAAACCGATACAGATACAGAATGAATTATCTATACCCTACCTCTAAACCCTAAACCTAATCCTAAACTGTAACAATACCCTTAACAAAACTTCGATTCACTCCAGCCCTATACTGCTTAAAATATGCTTTATTAGAAAAAAATGTTATCAGAAAAAGAAATGTTAGAAAACTGAGTCCAATCCTTTCTGCTGAGTAAAATCGTAGCGAAAATTGGGTAAACTTGACTTTCACAAGCTTAGTAATTATTACCCACAATGACTAAGGTTTACCCAACAATGACTAAGTTTACCCAAGAATGACTAAGGTTTACAACATGACTAAGGTTTAACTCAACTTTGACTAAGATTTTTCTCACTGTAACGACTTGTATTTTTACTCACATCGAATGAAATATTTACCAGTAATAATTATGAAACTGCCGTAGATTTTTAAGTAAAATGGTACAAACAATTTGCCTCCTATAATCTCTGAATAGTGCTTACATTCCGCGGCAGCTAATGCAGCTTTGCGTCCGATTGACACCGGGCTGGAGACTCTTCGTCATATGCAGGTACGTCTGTACCGTCCCTTGACCCGGGAAAAAAACGATGGAACCGGGCCGAGAGACCGCGCCCATAAGAATCAGTGTCGAGTTATTTGGGCGACCCAGTTACATTTTATACTGGCGTACTGATCTGAAGAATGACAACATGAATTTCCCACACTTATAGTAGTACCTGGTCTAGTATACATGTACATTAAAACGCACGTAATACTTTCAGGTCAAATTTTAACTTTTTAATGCAAGAAATCACATATTTATGTATTGTTTTCGACAAAAGCAATTTTCTACTCTGTAACGACCCTAGTAGGCTGTCCAAAGGATTGCTTTAAGGTGTTGGCATCAAGATTTAAATGGGCCTCGAAGTCTTAAAATTTGATATATATACATTCATTGTCTGATAACAAATCTGAAATAAAAAATATTGCTTACCATTCGTTTTGGAGAAAAAACTTTCAAACAGTATATTTTTGCTCAAAATTTACGTGATTTACCCGCACCTATGGGAAATGTGATTTACCGATAATAAGTTACGCTTGTCACACTTACTGTATGCTTGTCACACTTGCTGGTTACGGCTTGTCGCGCCGTTTCTGGTTACACTTTCGCGATTGCTGTTACATTTGCACACTTATTGTTTGCGCTGTGTCAACCTTACTAGTACGCTTGTATTCTTACTTGTTCGTTTATCACAATTTATTGATTATCCTTGTCACACTGAGTTACGTTATCACATTTATTGTTACACTTGTTCCACGCGTGAGTACGTTTATCACATAGAGCTGGAATATTAAAACCACGAGGGGAATCGCGTGTAGTGTGGAATAGCCCAAGCCCGTAACCGTTTTCTCTCCCAACAGCGCGCCGTGGATGTTGCTGCGTAAGCACGATCGCGCGTTTCGGTCGTCACTGTTGATGAGCGCAAGCACACGCAATAAAATCGTGCGTCACGCGATAAAATGTTACCATTGGTTTGCATTTCCCCAGTGTTCCATTGTCTGATCGGCCGATTTTTCTGCAATAATTGAGGCGAAAACCAATCGATTGATGAAACTATGCTTCTAAAAAGATTCCTGCAATCCCTAATGCACAAAAAGTCTCCCATGACCCTGTTAATTTCGCTTAGAAAGAGATATTTTAGTCCGTGAGCAATGCCAGTGCATCAGTTGTTGTGTTGTTTTCACTCACTAAGTTGTGACTAACGTAATACTCGCGTGTCTCATAAATATGTCATAAGACTTCCAAATCGACGAACGTAAACCAAATAGGGTGGTGTCCAAAACTAGTTAATGAAGCGTGCGTATGCTCATTATATACTTTTGGGCACCTAGATTTTGGTTACGCGCCGTTTCGGGAGAATCTTCGTGTCTGGGTTATATTTACGGGGGGGGCATTGTGATCACATTTATTGATTACGCTTTTGTCACACTTGAATTACGCTTGTCACGCTTACTGTTACGTTTGTCGCACTTATTGGTCACGCTTGTCACGCTTGCTTTACGGCTTTGTTCCCACGCTTGCTGGACACCTTGTCTAACCCGATTCCTGGTCATCTTTTGTCATCCTGGGCCTCTTCTTCCGGACTAATCAATGTAACGAACGGTACTCTCGGTTTGGCCGCTTAAACGCCTTTCTTCCGGCTCTCTGCTATACAGGAAATCATGATTAATACAGTAAATTTTTGCGGAGATTGTTTAATATATATTATACGAAGCGTATTTACATGGCATGGTGCATCGTGTAGCGCTTAGAATATATACTGATTGTTAGTTAATACATTACGTGGCATTTCATGGCGGGCAATTTTCCCGGAACTGAATTTTTTTATAGCGTATGCCTCACACTACCTTGTCAAAGAAATCGCGGGATGAATGGTATATTCCCACTTAGCCCATTCCCACAGTTTTTTCCCACTTGGTCCATCCAAATTCACTGTTCCAGTTCCCTTGCCCACTAATATATTCCAATTCGCTTTTTTTTCATAACATATTTTCGCCCAATCGTCCAATTCCCATTTAGTCCAATTCCCATTTGTCCGAATTTCCATTTCGTCCATTTCCATTTTGTCCAATGCCTATTTGTCAATTGGTATTTGCCATTTGGTTCAATTTCCATTTTGTCCAATTCCCAATTTGTCTAAGTGTTGGATTTTCCTCCAATTTCCATTTTTTCCCGATTCCCATTTTGGTCAATTCTCATTCCATCCACTTTCATTTTGTCCAATATCTATTTCATCAATTGGCACTTGCAATTGGTTTCAATTGCTCATTTTGGGTCCAATGCCCATTTTGTGCAATTATCATTTTGTCCAATTCCCATTTTGTCCAATTCTCATTTTGTCCATTTCCCCCTTTCTCCATGTTCCATTTGCCATTCCATTTTGTCGAATTTCCATTTCGTTCAAATTCCATTTTTGCCCAATACCTATTTCGTCCCAATTGGTCATTTTTTGGTTCATTCCATTTTTGTCAAATGCTCACTTTGTCCCATTCCTCATTTTGTCCAATTTTCATTTTGTCTAATTTCCAGTCACTTGTCCACTTTTGCCTTTTTGGCCAATGCAATTTTTGTGCAATTTCCTTTTGTTTCAATACATTTCGGCTAATTGGCATTTGCCATTTGGTTCAATTCCCTATTCTGTCTATTTTTCCATTTTGTCCCTTTCTCCTTTGGTCCAATTTTCATTTTGTCCATTTCCCCTTTCGGTCCAATGCCTATTTTTGTCCACTTAATCATGTATCCTTCCCTTTCCATTTTTGTCGGCCATTCCCATTTCGTACAATTCCCTTTTGGTCTAATTTCCATTTCGTCCAATTTTTCATTTCGTCCACTTTTTTTTCCATTTTGTTTCAATACTATTTCATACCGATTGGCATTTGCCATTTGGTTCAGTTCCCAAATATTCCCAATTTCATTTGGTTCATTTCTTATTTTCCAAATGCTCATTTTGTCCACTTTCCATTTTGTCCAATCCCATTTCGTCCAATTCCATTTTGTCCCCCTGCCCATTTTGTGTCATTTCCATTTGGTCCAATACTATTTTGTCCAATTACCGTTTTGCCCAATGGCCACTTTTCGTTTGAATTTCCCATTTTGTCCAATTCCATTTCTGCCCAATCCCAATTTCGTCCAATTCCTTCCATTTGGTCCAATACCTATTTCATCCAATGGGCATTTTTGCCATTTGGGTTCAAGATCCCATTTTGGTTCCAATTCCATTCTGTCAATTCCCATTTTTTTTTTTTTAAATTTTCAAATACTCTTTTTTCCAATTCTCATTTTGTCCAATTTCCATTTTGTCCAATTCCCAGTTCTTCCAATTCCATTTTTTGTCCCATGCCCCATTTTGTGCAATTTCCATTTTGTCCAATTACCGTTTTGTTTTGTTGTGTCCCAAATGGTCATTTCGTTTGAATTCCCATTTTGTCACCAATTTCCAATTTCTGTCCATTCCCATGTCGTCGTCCAATCCCATTTTGGTCCAATACCTATTTCATCCAATTGGCATTTGCCATTTGGTTCACTTCCCATTTTGCCCAATTCCCATTCTGTTTCAATTCCCATTTTGTCCAAGTCCCCATTTTGTCCCATTCCCATTTTGTCCATTCCCATTTTGTCCCAATTCCTATTTGATCAAATTGGCCATTAAGTTTAGTTCATTTAGTTTACTTTATCCATTTTGCCCTTAGGTCCAATAGCTACCATTTCTGCTTGCGGAATTGGACTAAGTGGAATTGAACAAAATAGAATTTGCACCAAATGAAAGATTGGGAACAAAGAAAATAGCCCTCGACCAATGATAGCCGCAAAATTTATTGACCATCATGGAATTTTGATCAACGGGAATTGGACCTTCAATAGTCATTATTGACATTACCATTGCTATACCCCCACCTTGCTCCTCTAACTGGCGGTGTACCAGGGGGGCTGGTAGTTCCTAAGCTCTGTTGTCGATGTCGACTGTCATGATTTTTTCCACTGACTCATGGCGTGAGAGACCGGTAGCCATCCTGATTATAATTGAAAGAACTTTTGTGAAACTGCTTATATTGGTCATTTTTATATCCAGTTTTTTCTGGTCATACGAAATTGAAATTTAAATTTTTGTACCAAAGAACAATGTCTGTGATGCTTAATTAATACTCCTTTCAGATGGGTGATAATTTTGATGGAAAGCTTTACTCAGGGCAAAACTCAGTGCTTTCGATTTTTAAGGGACCCTGATATGTGAAATCTCTTTGTTTGTCAACCACAGCGCAGCACTTTAAAGACAGATCTTCGACTGTGATTTTTGGACTTACACTAACGAACAACGAACACATGTGTCAAAATTTTAAATCGAATTCCATGTTGAAGTATCCCAGCGATAATATTTGTTTAACTAACCATAAAAAGATTGGTTGGTCCCATCTATACAGCCTAAGTCTTGGAGTTGCATGTTCAAAACAGCAAAAAAAAACACCAATGAAAAAGAAATTTCAGTTTGTACAGGTGTCAAATTTTTTAAAGGTGCAACGGAGAGATTTTTGACCACCCATATGGATTTCAGATAGTAAGTTAAGCCCCCACTGATAGATTTCTTATCTTGTCTTTTGGCTACAGAAATGCCGTGAAGGGAAAACAAAAGACGATTTCATTTGTTTATAAAAAATATAAAACAGGCTGAATTTGTATTTGTCTCTATTAGAAAATTAGAAATTTCACAATTTTTGCACCAAAGCTATATTTCTCAGCTTAAATCCTTCACATGGACTTGTTGGCTTATAGAAAGCTTTTGCATTAGTGCAAAAATCAGATTTTCACATTTTTTTATTATGTGAAAATCTCTCGTTGCACTTTAACCTAGTTGCCGGGCCATCAGATTTTGATAAAAATGGTGCAAATTATTGGTGGAGCTCAAAATAAGGAATAATGTAAATTGGTCTGTCTAATGTGCTTATAGATACCAAAATAGGGGTTAAAAGGGACCAGCCCATGTTTGATGACAATGGGGTTTAACAGTCCGTTGTCATTGTCGAACATCACAAAATTGGGACAAAATTCTACATAGGCCTACATGTGGGCCTATAGTGTAATACGTTATCAAATAACATTTGTCCTCATCCCCTGAACCAGTATTGGACGTTGGATAGATTTTAACCTATTATACGGAAATGTTTTTTATGCATTTTGTTAATTGTATTAATGTATAGCTTATGTGCATGGAACGAAGTCGTGCAGAGGTGGTGTGGCCACATTGAATGAGGCTTGACCGTCACCGTCTGGGAGCAGATTTAACGTGACACACCATCTATCAACTTTACCTGTCACAATTTTTTCCCAGATTTTCTGATGATACAAAGTTACTCGAATTTGCAAATTGATAAAGTTTGTAGAACATCTACCAAAAACGTTCATAGGTTTGTTGACCACACAAGTCAGTACAGTAAATAGTCCTATGGACATTAGTGTCATACGTCAATGAGGGATTTTGAGGGAAATATGCTGACTGAATAAATCTCATTGAAGTCTTGCTACAAGACTAACAAGTATTTCAAAAAAAACTGGGTGTCGGGTCGCCATCAATAATTTTCAAGAAATAAAGCAAACCCTTAAAAAGCATTTAAGAGGACTATAAATGTTTTCCAAGTTTTGAAGTTGCACTTTAAGGTGTTTGCGTCGTCAGAGACTTGCTCAGCTACTGCGCATGCGTACTTTCAAATTCACCTTGCGCCTTGCTTGAATCTGCGTATGGCGCACGCGCAGATTTCGCGGAGAACTTGTTTGTTCAGCGCGTTTAAATGCGATGTGTTGTGAAAGCGCAAAAGACAGAGTTGACTATTCCCTTTCTCTTCGCCATATAAAAATTTTTGTTGAGCGGAAAAAGACATAATTCTTTAAAAGAAAACTCGCTATGTCAGAAATTAAACGAAACTTCACCAACGAGGCGTCCAACAGGCACCCGTTGAAGTCGCGACGCTCGTAAATATCGTTAATATATGTGGGAAGGATGTGAAAAAATATATGTTCCAAACACAGAAAAAAATGGGTGCTTTAGAACATACCTTTAAAAGGTTTCTAGAGTTTATGATTCTACAAAGAACCCATTTTCTTTGCCCAGAAAACCGTTCTGGTCTTACAAGAACCACACAAAGATTGGTTCTTTATTAGGACTAGACCTGGAAGGAGTGGTGTAGGGTGTGGTCAGCGGGGAAGCCCCAGGCCATGCAGTTCGTGTCTTTTCGGGACTGGTTTTCCGACAGTATAGACCTCAACCGCCAATCTGCCCCTTTTCCTTAACCATTGTGCATAAATTCTACTCAAATTTATATCGTTATCGGAAATTAAGAACCGTTGACCCTTTGTTGTAATTTTACTCAAAAAGGACTGACGTATGTCACAATTATTACGTTGCTATAGACGCTGTACACCAATCTCAGTTCATAAAAGCATTCACCGCCTGTGCGGCAGATCCCTAGCATTTTTTGGAGATGTATTGGACATAATAAACACAACCCATAGAGAACTATAAATTAAAGTTGATTCATAATGCATAATTGAGATTTAGCAAATGCCACTCATACCATTTGAACAAACTCATACAATTTTATACGACAATAAATTAAAACCACTCAGTGAGAACTAAAACATGAAAATTGCCCCCCCCGCGCCCCCCCGTGCCCCCCCAGGCATTTCAAGGCTATCGCACTTTTACATAATGGTAAAGTCCTTCGAGGACTACTGTTCATGACAATGTCTTTTGGTTCAATGCTAAAAATGATTTTTTATTGTAAAGAAAGACCTTATATGAAACAGAACCCAGAAAAAGTAAAACAGATTTCTATTCTGTTTATGGCCACAAGAGTCAGAGCGTCTGGCCGTTAAGCGAAAACTAGCGTTAGATCGCGCCCTTTATCAACGCGATGGTACGCGCCAAATGGATGCATATGCGTCTCGGATTTGACAACGCCCGGTGCCAAAAATAGGACGATTTTTTTGACATATTTTACCATTTATCTGGAAAAGTAATCCCGGCACCCCTATTTTTATTACATTTTCATAAAATCCATCAAACACTGAAAATAAGTGAAAATTAAAAATTCTATCGAATCGTTTTTTCATATGAGGTCATAATGTGGTGCAAATTTGAGTTTCTCATGGACTACTGTAGTAACTTTGGGCGAAACATGCCCTTTGCCAACAGTTCATAGCTCAAAATTGAGTACTCGTACCCCCCCTAATTTTTTTCAGATTTGTTATCTACACACTTTAAAGTAGCATATATGTTACTTAAGCGAATTTCATCGTAGCGTTCTCTGACGACGCAACACCTTAATTACAGAAACAGAAAGAAACGTATAAAAACGAACATATAACTGATTTTTTTAAAGTAGTGTGCTGATACCATGAGTATAAGATTGCAACTTGATCTCCCGTTGACCTTTGACTTGGTATGTGACCTTTGACCTCACAGAGTTTAAGCTTTAATTTAACATAGGTTGACACCTTCCTGTCACTTAAAATAAAAGAATTATAGAAAAAGGCACCCAAGTGGGCGCAAAAATATGTAAAAACTGCATCCGAAGTACGAGCTTTAATTTACATGTACGTAAAACTCCCGTCATTTCAAATAAAGCAACTAGAAAAAAAACTCCCAATTGGGCGCAAAAATGTGTTTAAACTGAAATCCCCAGGTATAAGCTTTAAGGGTGATAGAGGATCATAAAACTAAAGGCCAGATTTTCTTATTTTCAGATATATTTATTTTCATAGGTGTTTTGATATGTTTATATAATAACAAATTAAAAAAAAAAAATGGGGGTCACCGACTTGTTTTTGAGCTGCGTTTTCAAAAATCCACATTTCGGAAAAAAATTGTACAGAGCTCTATGGGAAAATGAGGAAAGAAAAAGACGCATTTTCCTCATCATAAAAGATAAACTTTCTGACGGCCACATTTTTACTTTTTTAACTTATGTTTTTAAAGTCATATGACAGATCTGTACTCACGAAAAATGGGGTTCACCGACTTAGTTTTTAGAAAATCTGCCAAAATGTACCAAAAAATACACCTTTTTTTTCATTTTAGTGCGTCTTGGTTAACTGTTGTGGGCGCGCACCTTCGCGTACCTAAGCACCGAAACTAGCGCCAGGTATACACTCATCATACCCGCCAAACGTGATATGATAGCATGTACGGGAGTTTATCGC
>JAMKCH010024520.1:0-19317 GCA_023653785.1 Ophioderma brevispina
TACTCTGCTGAATTGCTTGCATTCCATATTCCATACCTTTCGATTCACGTAATCCAGGTGTGACGTTTGCATCCTGCACCGCCTCATAGTACCTTGCTAATCTGGCGATGTTTAATGCAATTTGTTACAATCAACATCGGTTGAAGGTAAGCCAGGTTCCTGTATGAGTCATGTAAAGAACAGTGGTGTTTCTAATGACTCGTAAGGAATGGCTTGCTTACCTTCTCCGATGTTGATTCCCCCGGCCCGTCCCGCCCCCTGCATGATGTTTATCTTGTCCTAGGGTAAGACGAAAAGAGTAAGAGGATTGTGGGTATGAAACGTCACATGGGGGGGTGTCGTCATACAGGGTGATCGAAATGAATATATATTATGTGGGAATATATATTTATGGAGGTTCTGCATCTGCCTAAGACAATGCAATTTGTTAGCATCACACTCGAGAAGGTAAGCCAAGCATTCCTAACAGTCATTAGAACACCACTGTTCTTACACTTTCCATGTTGCCAACTTCCATTTGTGCAGCAATCTAGAACAGAGACTAGTCCAACAATCAGTGCCCGTGGCAGCAGCAGTTTCCTGGTTTCCGATCGAATATCGTAACTTTCTTCTTGAAGTGGTACCCAAGAAAAGTAAAATATTAGTCCTAGGGTGGAATTTTCATGAGGATTTCATTTTGTTGCATTGAATTTTAGCATTAAAAAAACCACAATAAAATAGGTACTGCTCTCACAATTGCCAGATTTTTTGAAAACTAGATATTATGGCCAGCATTGTAATGTAATATACGACATTTGTGTGATCGTTGTGTATGGACATGTTCCACAAAAACTTAAAAAATCTCTTTCCCTGCTGGTTAACCATGTTTCTTCTTAAATTAGAAGTTTTTCATGCTGCTGACCATGTTCTGAAAGAGAAGAATTACACAAATTAGTGCATTGAAATTCAACTTTTGAGCAACCCCCTCCTTGGCTGTCTGGCTGCATCGCGAAGGGAAGGATATTATTCATGGTTTAGCTGATAGATGAGTGGGTAGGTGGTGGTGTCGGGCTGACTAAGTGGTTCTACAGAGGTTTGGATGTGGATGGTTGGTGTCCAATGATGGATTGAAAGATGGATTGGGTTAGTGTAAATGGGTTCTGATATGATAAAAACCAATGAATACACTCTGCGTAATACACTAGTCTACTTAACCATTAACCAGTCATTATCTTATATTGAAAAAACGTTGTTTTTTTTTTAAAAACAAATTATCACTTACCACGTAGTGACTAGGATGGCTGGACACTGTATTTTGACTGACTGGTGTTGGCTGGGTTAGGAGCTACGCATCAAGTTCGCTATGCTCAAGTTCTGGCCTGCATCTGTCGGCTGGCTCCTGGCTGGTTGGGGTGGGGACTGCTCCTTGTTAACAGACATTTTGTATAAAGGGGAAGTCTGACTTTTGCTGGCAGAAATCATGTTCAATAAAAAAAAATAAAAAGGGGAATTAGCATTTTAACTGAAAATTGCATTTACAAGAACAAATTTGCACCTACTGACTGGGGGGGGGCTGTCTCTCAAGGACTGACTAAGACGGGTGGACAGAACTGGTGGTGGCGAAGCCTGGATGGTTGTTTGACTGGCTATTAGGCCGACGGGCTCTATAAAAGAAATTAGTGCAACCTAAGTCCTTAGAATTCTGAGAAAATCACTTTCATAAAGTGAAGAAGATTGAGATGGGGAATGTACCACACATTACATGCATAACCACACACACACACAAAGTGATGATTCTTGAACACATTGGCACTTACTGGCTACTGGTTGAATCTTTTAGCGGCTGGTTGGCTGGCTGGCTGGATGGCTGGACGGGCAGGGTAGCTGGGGGCTGCGTCGTGGTGAATGGCTGGCTCCAATATACTGAGTTGTACTATAAAAGTAAATTACATTTTATTTACTGTTCAGATTCAGCATTTCTACTTGCTTGTCAAATTGCTGTTTAGTTGTTTTAACAACACAAAATAATAGTTTTATTTTTCATGGCAAAAATTATTGTTCATAAAAAAAGAAGGAATTATGTAATTTATTAGGTTTATGTCATTGTGTTCTTACCGGACTATGAGAGCCTGGAAACTTGCAACATACTCCATGTCAAGTACCGTGGGAAACACACTTTATGGTAGAAGTGATAATGCATAGTACAAAGCCCTATTCAATACTCTGCTAATATTGAGGTTAAACCATTAAAGGATGGTTTACCATTAAAAGGGCATTTTTTTTATTATATCTTGGAATGAAATGGATTTGGAGGCCCAAATTTCAGGACGAGAATAGAAAATATGGCCTTCCTATATTCAATTTGTACTACTTCCGGGTAAATCGTGGCCTCCCAAAAGCGATCGGAAATGCATGCCTTTCCATGAAAATTTACTACTACAAAACCAATTTGCCCTTACTGCGCTTCTGGCTTAAGCAGCTACTGATTGGTTAGCTATCAGCTACTGCTGGCGCCTTGGTTACTGGCTTAGGTGGGACTAGCCTGAAAAGAAATTGTGTACGTGTGTTAAGTTTTTAAATATTTCTGACATAACTAATCATTGTTCAAAAAAAAGTGGAGAAAGAATGGGAGGGGAAACGTACAATCACACACTCCACACTTATTTTCTGAAAATACTCTGGCACTTTATGGCTACAGGATGCTGGCTGGCAGCCCTGTTGGCGGCGGCTGGCTAGCTGGCTTTTGGCTGGCGGCTGGCCTCGGGTTGGCAGGATTGCCAGGCTGGCTGGCTAGCGGCTGGCTGGCTGGCTTGGATGACGTGGCTAAAGCGGACTGGGCTCTTAAAAGAACTGTGTAAAGTGTTTTTAAAGTCTTAAAAATTCTTGACATAAAATCATTGTTTCAAAAAGTAAGTGGAATGCACACACACCATGTATACATATACAACCACACAATCTAATTCTTGAACACACTGGCCTTACTGGCTACTGGATGGCATCGGTTGGCTGGCTGGCTGGCTTTTGGCAGGCTTTTGGGCTTTTGGGGGCTGCATCTTTTTGGGCTGGCTGGAGGCTAGCTGCTAACTGTTGGCTGAAGGGCTGGCTGGCTAACGGCTGGCTTACAGGCCTGGCTGGCTGGCTGGCTGGCTGGCTGCTGATGGTCCTGGCAGCTGATGGCTGTCTGGCTGACAGGTTAGCTGGGTGGCGGGTGGCTGGCTTTAAACTCCAATTGACCTGATGTGTATTATAAAAGTAAATTACAATTTATCTCTTACTGTTCATATTCCGATTTGTACTTTGCTTTTGTCCATTGCCTTTTTACCATTAAAATACTCACTCAGTAAATTTTATGGTTTTCGCAAGTTCAATGATTTACTCACTTGATTAAACATTTCAGGCTTACACATGAAAGAACTTCAGTAAACACTGATTCACACACATGGAAAAAATTCCTAATCAAGCGAGTAATCACCTGGATTTTGTAAACAAAAACATTTATCAAAGTCATAGTGCTAACAAACCTTTCCCAATACTTACCTGTGTTCAAAACCTACCTACTGTACTTCAAAGTAAAATACTATCTAATATACTACCTTTAACCTTTCCATTCCGTGTCGTCAATGCGTTCAACAATTAGTGTTTGCGTATATTTTTGGACCGCTTTGAGGTACATACACACATGCGTACACCAGCGCTTTGAATCAATAATGCTCGCGATCTAAAGCTGCGCCATTTGCATTACACCCTGACGTCACTGATTCGAGCAAAATAAAAGCACTATACCTGGAACTTAAGTAACTTACCACAACTAACAAGGCCATCAGTTTGATAATGGCCTCTGCATTATTATTTACATGTTAATAACTACTACCCGCCAAACTGTCCTCCCCGTGGAAAACAATAATTTCCAACTACAGCGGGCAAAAATCTTCAATTTTAAATTCAAATGATCGACACTAAGATAATCAAGCCTTGCATTGCTTCGTGAAGCCACAAGGTGTGTCCCCAAGCCCCCAGAAGTTGGATATTCATCTTGGTTTTCCAAAGAAAGACGTTTCAAACACCAACCAGACACATTAAAGTGGGGGTGGGGGTCAGCACACCCCAAAATGCCACAAAAGGGGAACATGTCAACTTTTCTGAATTTTTTTGATAAAAGAAGGACCAAAATGTTGGAAATTATGAACAAAAAAGTCCCTCATTTGGGATGACATGCTCCCCCCCATAAAACCTGCGTACGGGCCTGGATTCAACTTGTCCATAAAAGTACTTACACAATTTTGTTTTAAAAACGAAGTTACAATGTACATGTACTCACCTTAAGACTAATAGTAAGATTCAATATACATAAGCAATCATCCAAAGAAAGTCAAAGATTACATTTACGTTCTACAATATGGCTATAAAATTAAATAACACACTGCACATCTTTAAATTGGCATAGGAGCATTAAAATAACTTGCCTTATTGTTGAGGAAGTGTCAATAGTAGGCACAGGAAGATAGAGGTAGGAGGTTAAGTGTACCAGATCTTAAAGGTAAAATCACCATACTTATGATGGTATGAAGTATGGCAAGTAGAAAGTGTAGGTTAACTTAATTATTTTAAAAAGTGGGTGTCACATAACAAAGAACAAAGGCAAGCAGAAGAAATTATTACTAATTAAATCATATACTAATTTCACTGGTGGAACTGAATCACTGCAGTTTCCATATCGCCCGTGCCAGGTCGAACGATGATCTCTGCAATTGCCTTGTTGTATGTTGAATCTTCGAAAGAAATCTCAAACTCTAAATCGCCTGCTTATTGATTTCCCCTTTTCGTTATTACAACCATTCCACATCTTTCCATTCCAATCATCATATCAATTTCTGTGCAACTCTTCTTCCTACCAACCCATTGGCTTCTTCAGGGATTGCTTCATTTCACTCTGTTTTTAATCGTCATCATCATCATTGATTAGTCTGATAACCTCGTTTTGAAGTCCTGCAAGGATGCTGTTGTGAATTTCAATGCAGTCTTAGTGCCCATTATGTTGACTCCTTACTTGATTTGAGATTTGAGTGCTTCTTTCTGCTTGGTTTTATTCCTCAACTTGTGTTGATGTTGTTGTCCATAATCACTTTTCTTTCTGATTGCCATAATCCCCCCATATTTAAACATAACTTCAAATGGGTATTTCCATACTGTCCGTCTTCTTCTGATCTTTCCTGCAGTTTCTTCTTACGTTCTTCTAGCCTCTCTTCAACACCTTCCTTTACTCCAGTTCTCGCTGTCTATCTTTCATCCTTATGTTCCTTCCCTGCTTGTTCTCGCACGTATCTCCTTGGTTATTCCTTTTGCTGACATTTTTGGAGATTCTGTACGTCTCCTGGCACGCTTTGGCACTGACATCTGTCCTCCCTTCAATCTTCGTCATAGTCATGGAAGGGGCATGTAGCTGTTTCTCTTCATCCTACAAACTGCTCTCTCCGAGATTTTGTAAGGTTGCAGGAGGCAGATGATTCGATGAGTTCTGGGACTGGGCTGTTCCAAATTTTCCCCACCTGGTAATTGGTCACCTAACTGCCTCTCCAGCACTTCAAGATTGCTGTAGAATTTGAATCAACCGCCTGTGATTCATCGCCCGCTGCTTTCCCATGTGCCAGTCTTCAAAAGAAGTTGTCTTCCTTACTCTCACCAAACAAATCCTGTTTTTGAGAACCTGTGAAGAGGGGTTTGGGATCCATTTCCCCATGAACCACATGTTCCGTGCACTTTTATTTTTTTTATTTTGCATATATTTTGCAATCCTCCCTACTTTGCCTCTCATTGTCCTGTTATATATCCTCGTAAAGGCCCAAACCCCTGTATTCGCCTAAAACACACTCACCACCCTCCACCTCGCAGCATATTTTAGGATGATTGGGCTGCCCTGTTGTTTGATTGACGAACTTTGCAAAAAAGTCACTATGCGGTCCCCCTATATTCATACTTCATAACATAACTTGAATTTTCAAAAGAACTGAATATACTGTTCCCAACCCAACGCTGGAATTTCCCGGAAAAACCATGGTTCCTAGATGTTTTCCGTAAATCCTTCCTCCCCTAGTCCAACTGATTGGTCCGTGCAACCGCTTTGGGGGTTCCAGACTCTCAACAAGGCCTGCGTCCCATTACTTTCTTTCCTTTCTCCACATGTTGAGAAGGGCATTTGGGCATATTTTTCGTTCGCCTGGGTTGGATTTGGGCGGCAATTACTTTATCACATGCTTATGAAAAGAATCCAGCGATGCATTTGCACCCCTGAATTGATTGATGTTGTGTCCTTTTTGGCCTTCTAGCATTTTAATCTATAGCACTGTTCACCACAGCCTTTCGTTCATTGTGTTTGCAATTCTAGGAAGAATATCTTTCCGAATAATCACCACAGCTCAGAGATTGTTCGACATATCCGGATGCTGACCCCGATGCTGAGTTCGCAGTCCTACTTAAGTACGTCTCTGTCCGGAGTTGCCACTTCGACCTCTGTCACATGACGTCCACTCTTATCGTTTGTCCCTCATACTTCATGGTTCGGGTCAGTTTTTTTACCTTGTTAGGCCTTCCTTTGCATTCTTCATTGGCCAAGCCTTCATTTCGCTAACCAACTCGCAAATGAGTAGACTGGAAGGCATTTTCCTTCACTTGCATTAGTAACTGCTTCACCACCATCTTTATAGCCCTCAACTCCTTGTGCTCGCCGGCCAGTCCAGGTTTTGTAGTACCTCGACGCAACTTGTGAGCGTGGATTTATTTCTTTTTTTCCATTTACTTTGGTGGGTACTTTCCAACCTTGACTTTTCCTCCAGCTCATTTCTTTCAACTCTTCCACTTCCTTCTCCAATTCTATCTACCTTCTCCGCTCTTAGTTGTTTGGTTTCAGCTATCTGCCTTTCAATGCACTTTTGTTATTTTATACATCCAAGCTGAACTTTTTCATTTGCATACGATTTCTTACCTTCCCGTTCTCTTAACTCTCGCACCGACACAGCAACATAGATGCTTTCTTCCTTACTAATATTGTTCTTTCCCTGGAGTACTTCCTGCCTTTCTAAATATTGCTTTCATTCTTTGTACCTCATCCCTCTTCTTTTGAAGCTCTCCCTTCAATCCTCTTATTTTCTTCTGCAAGTAGATTCTTATTGCGCACCTTAACTTGATGCAAGCTCATCAATTTTGCCCTTTTTGCATAGAACTGAAGGTCATCCACATGGTCGCAGGTGCGTTTCTTATGTAAACAGCTCAAAATCTCTTTTTCCATAACTTTGTGATTGCTTCAAAAGTCCCTTTCTTTAATTCATCTACCCTCTTCCTTAGCTTTTGTAGCTCTTTCTCTTACCAACCCTCCAGTGCATGCCTCAGGGAGCCATCAGCCAGACTTGGAATCAAACACGATGATGGCTTAAGAAATGCATTAAAACTTACTTTTTGATAAGTTGACGTAGTGAAGAGCTCTAATCATAACAACCATTGTTAGATTGATTCCCACCATGGCAAGGCATTTTTCCAATGGTGACCGTTGTGATGCCAGCCTTATCACAAAATGGTCCAATTGTATACATTTATCAATAACTCTGCATTTGATGTGACTACCACTTACGACTACACTCTACTGATGTTTTATATTTAGTCACTACCTACAGTATTTCACTACAACCTATATCACTAAGCTACGTTTCTAAGTGGCTATCTACATATCCCACAGCGAATCTGTGAAAAGAAAACAAAGAAACTTACGTATTCTTCTTGAAGTTACTCACAGAATTCATCTTCTGTAATCGGTATAGAATCATTGCAAGGAATTATAAAGTCACATCAGTTCCATAAATTTGATCATGATAAGAAAAAAAAAAAGGGGAGAAGTAAAGACAATTAGTAAATGGAACCAAAATTGAGAATCAAAATAGGATTGAAAAGTGATAGTGGAGGTTGGAAGATTAGTTGTTGAGGATTAGAGTAGCGTAGAGGTAATAATCAGGTTTAACAAGAATTCAGGGTTTGGGTGAGTGGTTATGGGGGAGGGTAGAATGGTGAGGTGCAGGATGGCTGATGGCTTGATCGAGAGGAGAGTTCGTGATGGGGGAAAGGGATGGGGGAAGAAGTTAATGGTGTGTGATGTTGATATGCGGGGGGCGTGATAAACACAATCACATATTAAAACGTCTGAACTATCATCATTAATTTTTTATAGTTAATATTACTTGGAAACTTATGGGTCAATCACTCTGCTACTGTTAAAAAACAAAAACAACTTTAACAACAAAATAATTTACAAAATCACCATGTATTATTTAAATTTAATATTTTTAGTTTTTTTGTGTGAATTATTTAAACAGCAAACAAATCACCAAAAAGATTCATCATGTAATAATAAAATGCTTTTGAAACTTTTCAATTTATTTTGTGTGGTTTAAATTTAAAAAAAAAACGCACATTACATCATGTGTAAACATGTACCGTAATTTGATGGTAAGAAAGCTATAAAAAAAGGCTTTATATGAATCTGTTATATTATATCATAAAAAGTTATGTTGAATCAAGATGTGAAAAATCAAACATTAAACCTTAGCATTAGAAGTAAAAGTGAATGCAGAAAATATTTAATACAATCATGTGAAAGTTACTTTCAGGAAAATTACTCAGTATCATGTTGTTGTGAAAATGATTAGGCCTAAACACACAAGGCCTAAACATACATGTTAAAAAGATAAAATGATCCATTTATAAAAATACTGTCTTGCATGCCGAAAATTAATAAAGTAATATATGACTAAAATGTAACGAAGAAGAAGCATAGCCATTATGAACTACACTCGTTAATATTTATGATTGTAGTATGGCAAATGCTTTTTTGTGAAAATTATTAACATTAAAATGAAAACATTTCTCATCATTTTAGTTTCTAAGTTTGGATCAGGTGAATTTAAATGTAAACGATTAAAAAATTCATAGAGTGATTACCCTAATCATGGTTGTGAAACATTGATTAAATTTTTTGAAAGGAAAACAACCAACAGGTAGGGCATCTTGCACTATCTTCAACATGACGTGAAAAAATCATGTGGAAAATATACATCATTAATAAAAATAATCAATTGAAAATATTTACATCATTAATAAAATAATCATGTGAAAATATTCATATTAAAATAATCAGTGAAATATTACACAATAAAAATAATCGTGAAAATATTTCTCATCATTAAAAATCATCATGTGAAAATATTACATTAAAAACTAATCATGTGAAAATATTACCTCTTAACATAATGTGAAAATATTTAAATCATTAAAAATATTGTCATGGTGAAATATTTACATCATAAATATCGTGAAATATATTTTCATCATTAAAAATAATCATGTGAAAATATTACATCATTAACATAATCATTTGGAAATATTTACAGCATTACCAGATAATCATGTGAAAATATTGGTTGGCATCATTTTAAAATTATGGTAATTTTAATGCTTGGGTTTGATGGATCATGCTTTTTCTTATGTCTTATCATAACAAAAATATTTTTTTTCCAAAAAAAAAAAAACATTTTAGGATAACACTATTTGCCACAAATAATAATATACCCTAAAAAACAGGGGGGCCTGCACCAAAATCTGGTGTGTGTTCATACGCTCGTGTTTGCCATCCCGCCTGACCAGTGCAGTCCCGCATGCACCGGTGACTTCCCCGATCGGCCATACTTGTTTAATTCAGGTAACTGAGGATCGCTTTTTGCATAAGGGCCATCGCGCGTTACGGCGCTTCCATACTGACCTAAAGACTGACATTTTTATGTAAAGCATGAACTGTAAGAATGCATGTGCTTCTTAGAACTTCTTAGAATTGAGTTGAACTTCACAGAGGTCGTACACGAGCTGTTCGAATTTGACAGTACACGCAGTACATCGTTATTAGGTTTACATCAGAGCCGCATTCGCCGGATTCTGCCTGATTTAATACAGAGACAAATCATGACCCCGTTACATGAATAATAATAAATTAATCAAAACAAACTATTGGTTACTGAACTATTACATTTAAAACACAATAAAAACAATAAAGTGAATCCTTACCTTCAGTAATCAACACTCGATTTTCGCGCAGGTTGGTGGCGAATGTCAAGATGGCCGTCTGCATCCATCGAAGTTTGACCTTCCCACAATGCACCGCGCGGCTCTCAGCTGCGATAGGGCAAATAGCGCCGCCCCGAAAGGGCAAACTGATTCGGTCCTTATTTAGCCCTCTGAAACCGGAAAAACATTTGGCCTTTTGACCACCCCTGAGAGGGAAAATTATCCCATGTGGGAAATTTTTGCCCCCTCAGAGCGGGCAAGCCCGTTACGCCGCCCCTTATCCTATCCTGATGGGACAATAAGCTGTGGTCCATGTACAGAGAGTCATACCTGTATATGCCTATCACAAACAGTTATCCACAATAAATCTGTGCAAGTCCCAGTAAATTCACTGTACCTATTCATAATTTTTCACAAGGTCTTATTCTGAAAAGAGCATGAAGGTCATTAATCCAAAGGGTTTTTTCCAAAGGTCTTCTGAAAAGAGAGGGCATTATTCCAAAGGGTCATTATTTGCAAATACTATGACAGTCATTATCCAAAGGTCCTTCATTTCAAAATAATGATTGACCGTCATTCTGAAAATAACATTGGGTCATTATGTCTTCTGATAAAAATGCAGGGGTCATTATGTCTGAAAATACATTACATTTATTCTGAAGTGTTAGGGAACCCTAAACTCAAATCCTACCCAACCATTTGATTAAAAACCCACCTTGCTTTTTTCAATAATAGTCACTTAAATTTTGGAATAATGCTCTTTTGTCTCTTTTTTGGAATAAATGCCCTCCTCATTGAATTTAGAAATTAGACCCTTCAGAATTATGAACCTTGAAGTAAATGCAGAAAATATACCTTTGGAATAACAACCTTTGTTTAGGAGTGTTAACTATGGCCATCTGTCATACAGATGGCCTCTTTCATGAGATTTGTTATGTGAATGTTTGTAGACCAAGTAGTGCGGGAGTGGTAAACGTTTAAGCGTATACACGAACGGAAGGTAACTAAACTTTAGAAAATTCACTACACATTTACACTTCAGCAACCCTACTAACTTTTTTCAGTTATTTTAATTGCGGAAGTCAAATTTTCACCAGAATTACCCGCCGTCAGTGAAAAGTAAAGTTGAACAGTTCCAATGCTGCTTCTCGAAATGGTTTCCGACTTTGTACGGAAACAGGGAATCCCCCGTTTACCAAGACTTTCTTGTACGTGAGTGGAGCGACTTTGGCATATACAAATAACCGTAGGAAAAAAAAAAAAAAAAAAAGAAAAAAAAAAAAAAAAAGAAAAAAATAAAAAGTTTTTTATATATTTTCTGTTGTGTTATTTGGTGCTTCAATTACAGAGAAGGATCTACAAAAAGGTAACTTGAATGGCAGCTCCCACAGTGATTCGACGTTTGGGATCTTTGGGATAATTCAACTGCTTTATTTTGGATTAAAACATAACAGGTAAGTACAAACAACAGTTTATGGTTCAAGGATGATATTTTTGCGATGAAATGCAAAGCCGGTAACCCGATTAGGAACGATTTATGGTGCAGAATTGCATCTGCGTGGAAGCGCCAAATTCGGCAGTTGCTAATGTTATGACCGTTAAACGAACGGAAAATACAGACCGTGTTAAACGAAGAATTTACCGGGTAACTCCCAGCTCAGACACAAGCATTATACTTTTGTCCACTCTAATCTGAAAGTGGCGACGCGGCGTTACGACCCAGTGTACGCCTTTCAATTGCAGTTCGCTTGTGCTTTACCTGCGCGCGCGCTGAAAGTCGGTTCAATTATACGCGCTCGTCGCTACTTCATACTCGAGCTGGACAGAGTATAGGCATTGTTGTGTCCATACAATATATGCAATAGTTAAAGTACTTTAATTTGCAGATTTATTTTCTACTGCTAATAGCAAAAAAAGGTAGCTTGTTTTTGGAAGTCAGTGCCATCTGTGATTAATAATAGAAACAAATTAGACATTGTGAGCTATCACGAATGCTAACATAGACTCGCGGGATTATTTACCGCTTGCTGACATTGCCAACACGCTTCCGAACTACCAAGTATATCAAGATCCCAGAAGAGATCGTACCGGTGGAGGCATATGTGTCATTCTTCGAAATGGATTCGAAGTATCAGTTAATCAGACGAACGCCTTTTCTTCATTTGAAATCATGGACCTTACAATATCTTCAAAGATGCAGCAATCGTTTCGACTGTTTACAGTTTACAGACCACCCAAATCCAAGAAGAATAAGGCGACCAGCTCTGCCTTCTTTAGCGAATTTTCTACATTGCTTGAGAAGATGTCAGTCATATACAGTGCAAAGTATTATTTGCTGGTGATTTTAATCGTCATATGGATGATGAAGACGACCGCGATGCTCAACGTATGTCTGATATTTTAGAATCAGCTGGACTCCGTCAACATGTGATGGGCAGTACTCATAAGAAAGGGCGTACACTCGACTTAATTATATCACAAGTTGAAGAGTCGTTTGCAGCCAGAATCTCAATCATCCATGGCTTACCTTTAGATCATTCAGCAGTAAAGTGCAAACTTGATCTTGTGTGCCCAGATCCAACAAAATGCATGTTACATCATCGAAATTTAAAAGCTGTCGATCTCAATGCTTTGCGTCGAGATGTGATAAAGTCGTCGTTGATTCAAACACCAGTGGACGATCTTGACACCCTCACAGATCAATACAACACTGTTTTGCGTGAGATTCTCGACAGACATGCACCTATCAAGGCCCGGAAGATCACGCTGCGTCCTCATACTCCTTGGTACGATGAAAACCTTCGCAAAGCGAAACAGAAAAAGCGCACACTTGAAAGGAAGTGGAAGAAATCAGGACTCGAGATCGACAAACAGATGTTTCATCAAAGTCGCTCTGATTATAAAAAGAAACTTGACAATGCTAAGATAGCTCATCATCGATCCACAATATCTAACTGTGATCAGAAGCAACTTTTTCGTGTGATTGACAGGATGTCCGTCCCCCGCACACCTGCGGTGCTTCCCTCTCGTGCTTCACCGGATGAGCTTGCTAATGACTTTGTTGAGTTTTTCGATCACAAGAGATTAAACAAAAAGGTGATGTCACTTGACACAGCAGTTCCACCCCCTCTGTCAGTGAGTGACAGAAATATTGTACTATTTTTTTGAAACAATGTCAGTATGAGCAGAAGAGGAAGTTCGCAAATTTGTGATGAAGTCCCGCGAAAACAAGTCATGTATACTGGACCCACTGCCAATGTCTCTGTTTCTTCATGTAGTTGATGATCTTTTGCCTGTTCTCACAAAGATCATTAATAAATCGCTGTCTGTGGGACGATTCCCTGACTCATACAAGTTGCGCGTTGTCAAACCACGCATCAAGAAACCGGTCAACTGATTAGCGAGAAACATGAGAAATTTATCGTCCAACTCCAATCGACGATTTGATTCTAAACTTATGGAGCGGGTAGCAGTTTCTCAGTGCAAAGCTTATCTGAAGATAGTAATCTTATAAGTAGTAGTACACATATCCGCATACCGTGAGGGGTGCAGCACAGAACTGCGATCCTTTAGGGTGTGAATGATTTGTTACAAAAAGTTAGACACAGGTAATTGAGCTGTGTTGACGCTCTAGACTTATCCTCAGCGTTTGACACCATGACCCCATCAGGTGCTGATAGATCGCTTGAGAATAGGAGTGTGGGTTGCGTTGTCCAATGTGAAACGTTTCCGTAGGATTTGGTGCTTGCTAAAGTGATTTTCTGCTTGTTTTTCATTCAATATCGAGACCAGACAGTCAGAAAATGATGGGGTTGCAAATTTTGGATGCTGCCCCTTCCTAAAGGGGGGAAATGGGAGGGAAAATGGTATACAGGGAAAAATTTAAAATGAGTCCAATGTGTTTAATGTACCATACATGTTTCGTCTCCTTATAATGGATTAGAAAAAAAGAGAATTTGCCTAGGTTCAGCCTTTAGTTTAAAGAGCTATAGCCCTATAATGGTTCAAGGTCATCCTGGGGTAGGGGTTAGAATTTAACCAATGCTCAGATTTGGTTGAAACTGGGATAAGTTGGTTGTATTGTCTCACAGGAGCCAAAAATGTATTATTTTTACAGTGTTGACATTGGGTTGGCTAAGTACATAGCAACATGTAGCAAGAGGGGGGGTCTACATGGTCTAGGGGGTCACCAGAACTTTCCCTGGATTGTCGCAATGGTGATATAAAAGAGCAATTAAAATGCATTTTTCTGTTTCAGTATGACACAAGAATCAGTTGCACAATTTCAACAACATCGGAGCATTTAACCCAGGGTGACCCTTGAAACCATTCTGGGGCATACCGCTTTAACTTAAAGGTTGGAACCTAGGCAAATATATACGTTTTCTAATCCTTAGGACGGACGAACGCATTGGTGTACATTTAAAACACAATTTGACTCGATTTTAAATTTTTCCCTGTACTAACATTTGCCCCCCTTGAAGAAGGGGGCATCAGTAGGAAAATTTGCACCCAAGCATTTTCTGACAGTTTAGGTCCGATTGAAAACCCAAACAAGCAACAACATCAATTTTACATGAAAATCCTACGGGAATTACACACCAAACCACCCTTATAGGTACATATTAGCAATAATGCGTTGAATGGTTTTCCTCCTACTTAGAGAACCGTAGTCAGACTGTTGCCGTTGGTTCTGTCCCTCTCCGACCCACTTCCCATGCTTTCGGCGTTCCACAGTGATCTGTAGCATGGCCAGTGACTTTTACTACTATGTATAGTGCACAATTGAAGACATCTGTACACAGCAAATGGAGTCAGCTGTCAATACAATAACGCTGACGACACTCAGCTACACATTACTATGACCGCCTCAACACAAATGAGTTTATCGCTAAACTGGGAGCAGATGTCCTCCTTGATGTAGAGAGAGTCCTGGACTGTTTCAGAACAAACATTTCAACTCAATAGCCAGCAGACTGAATCTTGCATATAACATGCGTAATGTTAAAGCCACACAGCAACACCCCTTACTGAGTTCAAGTTTGGAGAAACCACTGTGAAACTACCTCTTTCTGCTCGCAAATCTGGGAGTGATCCTTGATGACAGCTGTGCATGACACAGCATGTGAACACTGTATGTAGGAACGCTACGCATGCGATCAGATGCATTGGTCGTATAAGGCATTATCTGGACCAGGAAACTACAGAAAAACTTGTATAGTGCATATGTTACACTCACGTTTGGCCAGTGCAACCTCACTGCTATAATATGGACCTTCCAGACAAGAGATCATGAAATTGTGCAAAGAAGTTCAAAACACAGTCGGCCAGGCTTGTCACCACACGACAAATAAGCAGGACATCATCATTTCTAAGATTATGCATGATCTTCACTGGCTCTCAATTAAAAAGAGGACCGTTTTCAAGATCAACTTCTGCGTATAAGGCTCTCTCCTCCATGGTCCTAACAAACACCAGGTTACTTACAGAACTATTACACCATATGTCCCTGTAACAGGAATTAATGCGCTTCAATCACAAACCTTATCAAAGCTCGCGGCAGCGACAATACAAAGCCTATGGTAGGAGATCGTTTGCAGAAGCTTCGTACCAGGAAATGGACCAACTTGTGCCTCTGCAATGTAAGACAAAGCGACATCTGTCAATGTCTTTAAAACACAACTCAAGACTTTTCTTTTTAAACAAGCATAATTTGTGCAATTTCATTCCTTGGTCACTGTAATCAATGCGACTATTTTATATGAAGTTCTGCAACTCATGTCTGTAGCCAATTCAGAGGGTGAGTGCCCTGGTGTCAGGGTTTACCCATGCCACCACGGCATTCTGCTTTCTGTTTTTATCATTGTATTTTAAGGTTATTGTAAAGTTACTATTATAAAGTATACTATTCAACCTTGCGTCCATAATGCATGTTGGTCCTCTTTTTCTGTTGTTTTGCTCACATATGTTTTCCTTGTTGGTCTTCATGCATGTGGATGGCTGGACAACGTTGGATGTTGAGGTTGTGCATTTGGACTGGAGAAACCTTTTTTTTTGTTGTTCGCGTTTTCTTATTTGTGCTCTCTCACAGTCGGATGCACAATTTTCTCTATTTAGTTTTAAAGCTTTTTAATACTATTGTGGTACCACTTAAGTTATTGTAAAGCGCCTCGAGACCCTGTAGGGTTAAGGGCGCTATATAAGAATTTGCTATTATTATTATTATTATATAGCGAGCACTCAAGCCAGGCAATACTTAGGCAATACTTCGGCCCATGGAGAGTGCTAAACATTCCAATCTGGTTTACTCCTTTCTGACCATTTTGAAGTTTAGTAGCATTTGTATTTAAGTTTAGCATCACCAAAAACCCTATGTGTGACATTTTGTATAAATATATAACACAGGTGTGACTAAAATGTTAGTAATGGGTAAGATTACTAATACTCTAGTAGCTCATGGTGGTTTTGTATGCAATATATGTCCAGAGCTAAACTCTTCAGGAATCCACTAATTGAAGGTCCAGGAACAATATTTGGTTGGTAACATAATTCCCACTGACGCCGAAAATGCTGAAATGGCCACGCCCCTTTTTTGGGGGTCATGCCCCTTTTGAGCGAAGTACTACTGACTGTATCTACAGAACCGTTGGACCTAGGAGGTTGCGAGATCACTCAAAATGTGCGGAATGGCCACATTATGGGGGGTCAGTAACATATTTTTAAATCCAAAAGTCAAAGGTTTTTTAAGATAATTGTCAAAAACTGATTTCACCATATTGCGCACCATACAATTATGAATGAATTCATAAGGTTTTCATGCCAAAACAGGAAGGGAGTTCACCATACACCTTGGAATTTGCTCTAACTCTCCTCAGGGATAATTTTTGGGGTAGCTAAGGGTAGGTCACAAAAAGAAAATTCATATTCCTTTCCGTTCTCAAATGGCAGCCCGTCAAAATTTTGTGACTTTGAGCAAAATTGGTAATATTAGGTAAAAAACGTGCATTTTGTAAGTGCTGTTATAACAGTGTATTTGCTCCACAGCTCAATCAGTTATTGTATTGCACAGAGTTATTGACCATTTGGATTTCAACTGGGATATAATCAGCATTTTAAGGCTACTCCTTTCGTTTTCATGTGGGAGGGGTTAAAATGGCCCATCGTAGAGTGAAAATATATTGTGTTCCATTTTATAGGGACTTAAGTTAATGTTAAGTTAAAGTCCCTTCAGCAGCAAAGTTAAATGCTGCTGAATGGTCTTTAAATGATCTAAAAGCACTAACTGCATGCTTGTGACCATGAAACAGGCAAAAATTAAGATTCTTGACCCCCCGTATGCATGAAAAAGTCACTAAAATAACCTGAACTTAGACGGCACGCCGCGTGGTGGGAATAGCCACTTCTACCATGTATTTTTCCTTTTGTAGGGCCTAATGGCAAGGGTAATAGCTGCTGAAGGATCTTTAAATAATTTAAATTCACTAACTACATGCCGGTTCCCATGAAGCAGGCTAAAAATTTCATGACCCCTAAAAGCTGGGCCCCCCTTTTGTGGCTCAAATGCAAAAGTCGCTAAAATTACCCATTTTTTACGCCGCACTACCATTGGCGTAGCCAATGGAGGAAGGGCACAATAAATCACACACAATAAATTGAGAGGAGGAGCCAAAAATGGGAAGAGAAAAAGAGAAAGAAAAAAGAGGGAAGAAGAGAAAGTGGAAAGAAGAGAGAAAATAGGGAAGAAGAGAATGGGCAAAGGAGAGAAGAGAAAGGTAGGAAGAAGAGAAAGAGGAAGGGGGAAGACGGAAAAGAAGGAAACGGGGAAATTTGTGCTCTGAAACACTAATTTTTAGCTTCTAAAATGGCAAATCCCAGGACCTTACGGGAGCTCCACCCCTAGGATCCCACCCCTCGTACATTAATCATCCCTCATGCAAGAACAAGAATCGGGAAATCTCTTGATTCAGGTCTGGCAACACCACTGTGCACTACGGGCCTCATGGAACAGGTAGAGATACCGTAATAATTAAAATGTGGCTTGATAATCTTTATGTATAATTCAAATGTGAAGAAATCTAGATTACAAAACAATTCAAATAATTCTGATATCTTTAAAGAGTGCTCTTTAAGATGCAATAAAGTCTCTATCCCTACTACATGGCTCGTTGTCTCAGTTTTCAGTTTGGGTAATTTTAGCGACTTTTTCATGCGCACCAGGGGGGGGGAGCAACTTTTTTGGGCATGGAAATCTTTGATATTTTGCTTGTTTCATGGTCACAGGCATGCAGTTAGTGCTTTTAGATCATTTAAAGACCCTTCAGCAGCATTTAACTCTGCTATTAGGTCCCTATAAAATGGATAAAAATATATTTCCACTTTACGATGGGGCCATTTTTGACCCCTCTCAATGAAAACGAAAGGAGTAACATTAGAATGCTGATTATATCCCAGTTCAGATCCAAATGGTCAATAGTTCTGTGCAATACAAACGTCATGGAGCAAATACACTGTTATAACGGCACTAAAAATGTACGGTTGTCACCTATATATATTACCCAATTTTGCTCAAGGTCACAACATTTTTACGGGTTGCCGTTTGAGAACGGAAAGGAATATGAATTTTCTGTTTGTGACCTACCCTCAGTTACCTTATAACAATTATCCCTGAGGAGAGTTAGAGCAAAATCCAAGGTCTATACTCCCTTCCTGTTTTGGCATAAAAACCTTATGAATTCATTCATAATTGTATAGTGCGCGATATGGTGAAATCAGTTTTTGACAATAATCTTAAAAACCTTTGACATTTGGATATAAAAATGTATTACTAACCCCCCATAATGTGGCCATTCCGCTTATTTTGAGTGGTCTCTCAACCTTCTAAGTCCAACGGTTCCGTAGATAAAGTCAGTAGTATTTCGCTCAAAAGGGGCTTGACCCCCCAAAAAGGGGCGTGGCCATTTTAGTATTTTCGGCATCAGTGGTTTAGCTTTGGACATTGTTTGTTTGCATATAATGCATACAAAACCACCATGAGCTACTGGAGTAATAATCACACAGAGCTGAAGGCTCATTTGCATGGGAGTAGCCACACAGGTACTCCCGTATGGGGTGACTGGTGGTTAAGCTACTGCGTGTGTATCTAGGTGGATGATTACCCCCACTTTTACAGCCGGTGATGTGGTACCCGTGTGGGTGGGAACTCCACGGCTACTTAACAGGTACTTGACAGGTACTCCCATG
>JAMKCH010024521.1:0-19483 GCA_023653785.1 Ophioderma brevispina
GTCAACCTTGTCATTAGCCTACAGAAAATAAAACATGATAAAATATTTATTTGTAACAATTCTTGTGTCTGTAGAAAACCGAAATCACTTGGAAACACATCTTAGAGTCTGCTTGGTGACTCAACTGTTAGGAGCATTTATATTAGACTTTATTTTAAGCTTTGCTTTTTTAGTACAGCTATATTGTGCAATCTCCTGAAAGATATAAGTATTTGATGCTATCTTCTGAAGATATTATTTGGTGCTATCTTCTGAAGATCACTAGTTAGTGTAATTTTCTGAAGATAGCACTAAATAGTGATATCTTCTGAAGATATAACTATTGTTATCTTCTAAAGATATCACTATTTAGTACTCTCCTCATAGGACATCACTAGCTCTCTTCTGAAGATATTACTATTTCATGCTACTTTCAAGAGATATAAGTGATATCTTTTGAAGATATCAGTATTTAGGTTCATTTTCTGAAGATATCACTATTTGGTGCTATCTTCTGAAGATATCACTATTTGGTGCTATCTTCTGAAGATAGCACTATTTGGTGCTATCTTCTGAAGATAGCACTATTTGGTGCTATCTTCTGAAGATATCACTATTTGGTGATATCTTCTGAAGATATCACTATTTGGTGGTATCTTCTGAAGATATATTTGGTGCTATCTTCTGAAGATATTATTTGGTGCTATCTTCTGAAGATAGCACTATTTGGTGCTATCTTCTGAAGATATCACTATTTGGTGCTATCTTCTGAAGATATAACTATTGTTATCTTCTAAAGATATCACTATTTGGTGCTATCTTCTGAAGATAGCACTATTTGGTGCTATCTTCTGAAGATAGCACTATTTGGTGCTATCTTCTGAAGATAGCACTATTTGGTGCTATCCTCTGAAGATAGCACTATTTGGTGCTATCTTCTGAAGATAGCACTATTTGGTGCTATCTTCTGAAGATATCACTATTTGGTGCTATCTTCTGAAGATATCACTATTTGGTGCTATCTTCTGAAGATAGCACTATTTGGTGCTATCTTCTGAAGATATCACTATTTGGTGCTATCTTCTGAAGATAGCACTATTTGGTGCTATCTTCTGAAGATATCACTATTTGGTGCTATCTTCTGAAGATAGCACTATTTGGTGCTATCTTCTGAAGATATCACTATTTGGTGTTTGGTGTTATCTTTGACGGATATCACTATTTGGTGATATCTTCTGAAGATATCACTATTTGGTGCTATCTTCTGAAGATATCACTATTTAGTGCTATCTCCTGACAATTTTTCTATTTCATAGAACTGATTCTGAACCAAGAAAAAATAGTGTGTGTATCATATGCATCACAACTTCAGGCAAATTGTAACACTTTCAATTAAGCACAAAATTGCAGATTTTGGAAAATGATTATGGCTTTAACTGCAAACATGTATAGTCAAAGTTTCATTACTGCATATCTTTATTTTTTTATCTGAGATATTGCCAGGATATATTGTATGGCAACACTAGTCATTCTGCATTTTTGTCAAGGAGTAGTATAAGCAAACATATTTGCTGCTTTTGCTTTGTTATTGCAGTAAGTTGAACATTCATGCATTAAAGATGAAGTCAAGTTTGTGCACAAAATGCTATTACTCTGAATGAGCATACATCAGAATCTGTTGCCTTTAGTAAATGTCCATATTATTCTCACCGTATCTGATGTTGCTAGCTGCAGGTCTTTTGGAAAATTGGGATGTCCACAAAATTTATTTAGCAGGTACAGCATGTCTGGATGATTTCCCTGTAAGAGAGCCACATCTTCTGCTTCAGCTATGACTTTGATTACCTGGCTTAGCAATAAAACAAACAGATAAACCATGTTTTCAAATACAGTGGCACAAAGTATCTCGCATTTTTTTGATCGGTATTGTGCCAACGTCTGGTAATTTGGAAAGTTTTCAAGATCTATATTTTGTTGGCCTAGGTTATTGTTCATTTACACCTTGGCTTGTAAAAAAGCAAGTAAACAGGCTGAGATAGACACAACTGAAAGACGTAAAACCCAAACCAAAAGTTGCCGATTTCAAAGTTTTGCAAGGGTAGGTAGTTACGGAACACGAACACCCTGCCACAATCAATATTGTAAGTAGCGTTCTCCCTCATTCAGTCGGAAAACCATCTTTGTGAAAATCAATACACACGTATCATTGGGTTGTACCACACAGTGACCACTGAAAAATTCAAAAAAATGCCACTTTTTGGTTTGGGGATTTACATTTGCACGCATTAATCTCAGCCATTTTGCAAGGTTTTTCAATGAGGTGTTTTAAATGAAAGGGAAGACCTACACAACAAAATGATACATTTTCAAACACTTTCAAAATTATCGGACTTTGGCATTGATAACAGATCAAAATACATTGCCAAGATACTTTGTGCCAACTGTATATGTATTAGCATGGTGCAGGCTGAATGGTGCAATATTTCAACCCTACACTGCAAGTTATGGCATTAAAACATTGTTTGGTTTTGTTTTTTTTAAAAGAATTTATTAATTTAACAGATTAATTAAATTATGTACAGCAATAGAAATTAGTGGCCAAATAACAAGGTAGAAATCAAAGTATCCGTGAATGGCAAGGCTTAATACAGGTGAACCAAAAAATGAGGCTATGATAAATGTCAATATACTGTTAATGGATGAATTGTTTGGTATCCGTGTTATCCTTTTGGTAAACTGCGTCGACACGGGCCAGCTAATATGATAAAGCTTCCATCTTTTACATTTTGGGAATGTAGATTTCTATGTGCAATTTAGTAACAGAGGGATCGCTCTGGGTTTAGAGACTTGCATTAATATGAGTTGACCGTATCACAGCTCATAGACCTCCTGTAATGGCGTGTCTGCTGAATAATGGAAACGTTGACACCTCTTGATCAAGCAAAGGAGTGGAACAACATCTTCACCAGCTCCTGAGTGGGCTCCATATGTCATATCTGTGAATGCTGTGATGATGCAGATGGATGGGCTGCCAGAACTTCTGCTGATAACCCCATTTAATTTAACCTGGTAACCATTGATTGCTTCAGCTTGCAATGGCTCTATCCAGTCGTCAGTGGAAACACAAGACTCCTTCAATTCAGCATGTAACTCATTGATAACCTCCCAAGTAAATGTTGAAATGGAACTTGTAAAAGATGCTACTACTGAGAGGCTAGCTGTCGCCGTGGAGAAGCAGGAAATGAGAAACGCACATTGTGTAGAGGTCCAAAAAACATATTGTTCCAGTGTTGTCACGGATAAAGGCACAACTTGATGCCAAAACGAGGAGTCACAAAAGAAATATTATATGGGCAAAAGCAAGTTTGACACCTGATTTGGATTGTTTATTCCCCTAGATTCCTAACGGTACTGTGTAAATGTTACGTAATTGCAGGCACACATAATTCTTGTCTATAAAATGTAGTGTTACACAGATTCGCAATGGAGATTAGGCAAATAGGGTGCTACAAAGTGCTCACAAGAGAATATTTTTGCACACGATGACAACTCTTGCAAGTCCCTACTATCAGTTGTCAGAATTGTATCATTCCTTGCTAACAAATTATACAGAGTCAAACACTGTGGTGATATGCAGAGGGGAGAGACTACATCTAGATAACCTTAAGGAGGGATAACCACTGCCCAATTTCGAATTCATATTATGGTCATTTCATTCGATGGTGGTTTTAGCCAAACTCCACCTTCATACTCTTAGGCCACTTATTAATAGCCGTGCTGCAGATGCTAGGCCCTTTCAAACCATGTTTTTATGTAACATGCAGGGTCAGGCATCGGAATGTAAAGGTGTCAAAAGACTAGGTCCGGCAATGTGCCAAAGAAGTATGAACTCAACATAAGTTTGATGCCAAACTTGTGGTCAAAACTAAATCTAATCACAAGGTGAGTTCTAACTGGGTGTGTACTACATTAGCCCATAGAGTACTGGATCAAGGCAATTTTGGTAACCCTAACAACACATTGTTGATTGTAGCATCATAATGAAGAAGAGGCCCAGCCCACAACTGTTCACAAGAGGTTGAAAAGAAAAGGTTCAAATGATAGCACGGTCTCAGGTTGAAGCTAATCATTAGTGTCCCTCTAAGTACCACAAGTGTCAGTCCCCTGCCCATATTTCTACTTATATGTAAGACGATTCATTACACATGAACTCAGAGGGGAGAGATAAAAGCCAGTGGCATACCCGGGGGGGGGGGGGGGGGTGGGGGCGTTGGCCCCCCCAATTTCATTCGGTTGAGATGAGCCTGTGGTTCACTTGAAGAATTCAGGTCACTGCCGACAAAAGTATAAGTACATTTTTACAAATCGGGCAAGAATTAGCCCTCACAAGACATTAAAGCATACCAAAACCCATAATTTCCGAGGCGTTCGCTCCTGAGATCCACCAGGCCCTAAAACGGGCCCATGGAAACACTCCCGTTCTGTGGTTCAGATGCGAAGCTGATGGCCCCCCATATCAAATCCTTGACTACGCACGGGATAAAAGCAGTCTATCATATCCATTACTATTATATGCAACAAAAACTTTCAGAAAAGACAAGAAAACAATCTTAGAAATATAGGAGGCATCAGAATTTTCTCCAAAAATACTGAGTGTCATGAGTAAACTAACTTGCGTCTTGTCACCATTCCTCTTGATTGCTGCAATTATACAAAAAAAGAACAAGAAATTTACTTACCAATCATTGTCGGCTACATCACATACTGTTTTCTCTTATCTGATATCGCTTGAATTTTTTACTTTTTTGAGATATGTGCATATGTACTATAACGGTTATGGATCTACATGCACAAAGTTACAATCTTGAAAAAAATTAGTGAGATAGAATTAAGAATTTTGACAATAGCTAAACTTAAACTTCAGAATTTTTCTTCATCATGCAATATTAAAAAAGTCAATTGTATGTTTAATTTCATAGTACAAACATGAAATCTCCCGTTAGAATTTCAATGGTTGATTTCTCGAAAACTGGCATAATTCGTCAGATAAGAAGAGATGTGATGTGGGCGACGAATTTACAAAGTGTGTGCTACCTACAATATTAAAAATGTAGTTATAAATATGTGGGGAAAAACACTTCCAAACCAGTTAGAAGAGGGTGTAAAAATTACATCAAATTTCAAAGTGGATTCCTGAGAGCTGGATATTGGGTCCAATTATGCAAATGAAATCATTCAACTCATTAACAATATCACCAAGGCATAAAGAAATCATATCGTTGGCTTGGCTGTATTACATAGTGACAGATGTAAAACAAAATATGAATATTTGTTTCTGAGAAAATCGCCATTTGAATAAATCATGAACTCTAGAGGGTCCGTATACACATCCCCACAGAGATTCAAACAATCAAATCCGATAAGACATTTTATAATCATAAGCAACATATTGATCACATTAAAAAATAAACACTTTCTCAGTACCCTTGACTCTAGTCTATTCAGTGTTAATGTAGAAAATAATAAGATTTACCCAATTCAAAAAGTTTGTCCGGTTAGATGCTCTTCATCATTCCTGCGACACACACTTCTCCCTTCTGCAAAAAAAAAATACAGGTACATGGTGCAATGGTGAAGCGGTTATGGCATGTTGTATCAAGTCATGTTTTGCCTCATTTTATTAAAAATACATAGCAGTCTCAGATTGCTTGTGTCCCATGCCGTCGCGGTTTGTGAAAAATAGGCCTCATATGACCGTGACCTTGAATATGACCTTTTGACCTCATAAAACAAATGAGGTTTGCATGTAATTTACTATATAAACCAAGTTTGGTTCATATTGAACTTGTGAACTTTCATTTCAGGTCAATTTTACATTTCAGCCGTACAACTTGACATCACATAACCTCAACCTTGGTATGTGACCTTGACTGTCAAAAAAGGAGGAGGGATTCCACATGCACCTATGACTCAAGTTGGTTTAAATCCATTTAAAATCTGCGGATATACAGGCAATATGCTCAAGCTTTTTTCACCAAAAACAGACGCAACAACATACAGACAAAAACAGTGGACAACGTGATCGCGATGTGTTCTTCCATCCTTAAGGCAGGTGACACAAAACTCTAACCTTTTGTAAATTACACGAATGTTACAGAAAATCACTTAGAATCAAATAAATGGAAGAAAAATTTCTGTTGTTCTTTAATATCGAGTAGTAAAGGTCAAAAATATGTACGTTAATGGCATAATAAGTCTATGTCAATTGTTAACATTCACCAGGAACAAGTGTGGTTCCCAAACCACTAGTCTTGGCTGCTTTGTGATCACCTGGAAATTTGTAGTGGACAGTGAAGCAAAAAACGTGTTTGTACTAAATGGGCCCATAGGACAGTGCGAGTTAATTAAGGCGACCACATTTTGAGACATTTTTGTTCATAACATCAAGCAGAACCATTTCTGGGCCTTAAATTTCACTGTGGTAATGAGAAAAATAAGAACTTTCTTCTGATACTAAAATCTCAATTTTGAGGGAGTTGCGTAATAAAGTGAGGAACAAAGTTGTCAATTGGGTCACCCACCTTCAATTTTTTTTTGTATAAATTATTTGAATTGTCAATAATGCTAGTGGAAGCCTTACTATAAGGTTGGCATATGGTGATGGCTCATCACATATGCATGAAATGTTACTAGCAACAAATGCATGGAAGCCTTAATTAGTTAGCTATAAGCTTGCATATGGTGATGTTCCCATCATACCATTTACTATAATCCTCATGTATTTTAAAGCTTTTGCACAACTTATTCAAAATAACTCATTAAATGTCTCTATTTTGATGCATTTTAACCTTGAAATTAAGTCAAAGGTCATTATCCTATGAATTTGATCTTGGCTATCAAGCAAGTTTCACAATCCTAGCATCCACGAATCTCGAGGATTTCTATTTGGCATTCTTAAACAGCTGTGAAAATGTAAGCAATTTCATGGCTGATGCCTGGGTTCAATTCGTCAATTAAATCCAAGTAATACGCGCAACGGTTGCTGGGCAGATCATCAAGCAGACATACGCCGGAACTACTTTTTTTTGTCAAGCGAACTGTCGCTGTCAGTGTCCCAGATCATGGTCCGGGTTCATGTCATCACAAATTGTGAAAATAAACACACTGAAACTAGTCTAGGGCCTACCATACTTCAGTCTTTTTTTAAAATAAAATGCACCATACTGCAGTGACCAGTCAAAATTGCCACTCTCTTGGGATTCACGGGTTAATTTCAGTTGAACAAGATGAATTCTGATCCGCGTATCATCATGAATTGATCTTCATCATCATGCCATGCATGTGATTAACAACCCAAAATTCAAGTCAGAAATGAAGCCTACGTTTGGCAAATTCAGGCAAGAGTTACTGACACGCACTTCCTTGTTTAGACTAGAAAATATGTTGCCTGGAAACTTACCATGATGAATCTCCTCCGAAATGTTCACGAAATACTGCAAAATAGGGGCTAAACCACCATGTAAACTGTTGGCTGAACGATGCATTGAAACTATGTGTAAAATACAAATCCGTTCACTACAATGACTGAATTCACATTAATAGTAAACGTATCTCATCAGTACACGTAGGCGTAGCTTCACACGCTTTCGAATAATCATACACAGATCCTTTGCCAGACAAGAGTCCATCTTTGAAAACAAGTTCATGCTATTTCAACTTCCTCGTGAACCATTTGCTTTCGCCACAGCCCTAACAGAGCTGTGTTCGCCATATTCCAGTGTGTTCGCTTTGTTTTGAATCGGTTACCAATGGCAATGGGTATCCATGCGCCGCCTCTACAAATAGCTCAGACTACGCGGTGAGAAAGAAAAGATCGATCTTTATCATTTGATGCCGTCTCTACGAATAATTACAATAAAAAGTTGTAAAAAACAAAAAACTACCAAAAATATTTTTAAAAAGAAAATCATTGCGTGTTTGTTATTGGAGTGAGAAAGCTCACCGATTATTATGATGTTATCAATCGCGCGGCAAGAATGTATTGGATGGACGATTATGACTCTGGGGATGAGAAGCATGGAGTGACGTAGGGATTCAATATGTTGTTAAATATTTACACATTTAAAAACGAGGTTTTATTTCAAGTATCAGGGAAATCGAAAACGCTGTTAAGAAAGAAAAACATGGGGAAGGAAAAAGATATGATTTTTGCATGGTCCTCTATCTACGTCCGATTGAACCTGGTATAGACCATTATTGTGCTGAAAGAACTCGACCTGGCGGACTCGTCTCCACATAAAATAATGGTCTATACATTGGGTTCAATCGGACAAGATAGATCTTTATTCTCTAATTAAACAGCTATTTGGCCTAGACTGAAAATTCTTCAGAAATGTCAGTTTCATGCATAGTGGTTGTACTGGCGTATAAAAAAATGGCACATAGAAACACTTCTTCCACAAAAATCCCTACTTTGGTTATAATATTTGTTTCAGTTAAAACACTCGTAAGGCAAAAACAAAAAAATGTTTTGTATTGGAGTCACTCCGCCCCGGACCCTAATTTGAAAATAAAGGAACGGGAAAAAAGGTATAAATACATAATCTTGTCCTGCCTTTTTTTATTGATTTTCAAAAATCTTATTTTCAAGTTGTTTTTACCTGATTTTTAACCGCTTATTTTCTCAATATTTTTGTGTTCTGGTTGTTTTAACTTTGGAAACTTCTCTTTAAGATTTTCAATAATAGAGTCAAAAAGTATCAATATTCATAACACTTAAATAGACTATAGGCCATACGAGCTGATGATTTGATTGTAGTATGCATTTTATAAAACAAGACCACCTGCCCTACTATTTGAAATTTCTTTACTCCAATACAACAATTTTTTGTGGCCTAATTAGAGTAGGTTGGGTTACCACAACAGTAATCTTTTTCGGCCTATTTAAGTTGACACATTTCTCCTTACCGTGCATTTGTTCATTTGCTCTTTTGACCAAGAGCTGGAATTTCCCAAAAGTCCTTCACACTCTCTATATCCTGGTGATTGTCCTGATGTTGGGGTTGAAGAGTCCTCTGTCAAAAAAACAGAAATGGTAAAACACATTTATTTTTATCTCATAACATAAGTTGAGCACCTTGGAGTTCAGTCAAAAGGAACGTTTACTTTTTTACTAATAAAAAGATTATCAGTTCAGTGCAAGATGGAATCCTCTGTTCAAATTGTAAAAGGGAGAGAAAGTCATATTTTCTTGAATGCATTAATCGTGCTGAAAATAAAAATTGGTAAATTACCTACCATTTGAAGAATTATCTTTATTCTTCCCACATCTTTTGTAGCAATTGTAGCAACAACAGGAAACAAACACTACTATTGCAACAGAGCCTATGGGTGCACCTATAATGATTGCTGCAAAATCTGAAGAAAACAAAGCAAAACAAGAAGATTCTTTAAAAAAATATATACTTTCATGAATAAAACACCCTAGATACCTTCAGTTGACCTATAACTCGAATGTTGACGTGTTCCCTCCTTCTAGTAATTTTTTACCTCATGGATAGGCTTTGCTTTGAACTTTCACATATTTTCAGGTGAATCTGATGTTGAGTTTAAAAGAAACATACACACTCATCATATATGCACCACATTACAAACCTAATGCGCACTCACATCATAGTTATCTTGAAGGTGTCATTGTGGCGGGTGGGTGGGGGGGGGGGGTTGGGTTTGAAATGACCATCACCGCATTCCAAGCGTTTCAAAAACAGTTTCTACAACACTTACCAACAACAAAATTAGGCAAGCGGCAAAAGCGACAAAATTTGTAAACACAAAGCCCGGCCTTCAAAAATGGACCCAAAGCGGACCTTCAACATCAAAAAGCGGAATTTTGTCATTTTTTTTATTTTTTTTTTTTTGGTTTTTTTTTTTTTTTTTGTTTTTTTTTAGGGGATGGGGGGGGGGGGGGGGGGGGGGATGCGTCGCACCCCCCGCACCCCCCCTGGCTTACGGCCTGAGTAATTGTGTCTTGAAAATGTACTTTTGATTCCTATTCAAAATGTTATTGGGTGTATTCATACTTATTTTGGGCTTTTTTTGTTTTTGTGTTTTTTTTTTTTTTTGTTGCCCTTGTATACTTCAACCACTACTAATTTTCAGCACTTGTTACTTTGTATTAAAAATGTATGGCAACAAAACATTTCTATCATGGAGATTTAGACATGATCAAAACATGTAGACATGCATCAAGGAAGTGACAGAGGAAGTGAAGTGTGGTTTTTTGTTTTTTTTTTTTTTTTTGTGGTGTTTTTTTGGGTTGTTTGGTGTTTTTTTTTGTAAGTTGTGTTTAATACACAAAAAGTACACAACTTAAAGTACCTTGTTCTAAGAATTCCCTGCATGGACATTTTAGAAAAAATAAAATGGTAACAATCAAGTACAATACAAGGTACAGCACTTGGCTTATGCTTGCTGCAAGTATACAAAAAGTATACTGTACAAAGTACATTCAGTACAGTGCTTGGATTTTACTTGACAGTACATTTGAGTGTCTTTTCAGGGTTCCAAATCTAAGGAGTGTAGGTTTAAAGTACTATTCAAGTACATTTGAAATTGTATCTGATTACCAGGGCTGGATGCTTATTGTACACCCGGATTGTACATGAGTCCTATGCATTGATCATGCTTCTTTTGTATGGTGTCTATGCACAAATATTGTCATATTCTTATGGTGTTATGTTAGAGGTTAGTACAGAAAATGATGTAATTAACTTTCTTTGTTATTTATGTAGCCATGACTGTCAAAATCTTTCCCAAGTTGTACCTGAGTAACATGTTTTGGTCATTGAAAATGTGCACTTTTGCTTCATCAAGCATTTCCACCAATACCCTGGGAATTTTCTGGTACACATTTTAACAAGAGTTTAAAGGCAGACTCAGAAATTTCCAAATATAATATAAGCATTAATTAAAAGTAGTCAAAGAATTAAAGCTATAGTCACCTAAAATGCTGAAGTTTGAGATAGGAATCAGACTTTTTTTTTTGATGTAGTAAGCACATGTGTATAATACACAGTACCATTATGTAGAATATTTTCCAAAATTTGTGATTTTCTATATGAAGGACATTGATTGGGACTTGGCTATATTACAATCATTGATTAGTACACACGGACAAGCATTATTTATATGCCAAAGATGATTATTCAAAAGTTGAGGCAGCAGCATCCTTGGGAAATCTCTGAGAGTAGACGTTTCATATAGAAGTCCCATGGATGCAAATGAGGCATTACAATTGCTTCCATCATGCGCTGTATGACGTTGTGCAGTAGCGCTTGACGGAATGAATGGCGATATACCTCATTTGCATCAATGGGACTTCTATATGAAACGTCTACCTCTCTGAGTCAGGCTATACAGTGCAAGACACATTCAGATTCTGAGCTCTCTTGATAATTGTTAAACTAATCAGACCATTTATGAGTGCATTGTTAAAATACAAACCTCTTTTAACAGGCTCACTATGTGGGTTACTTGTGATGTTCTTGCCGTCACTTGGGCTGCTTTCCTGGATTGATGAGAGTGGAAGTGGTAATGGTGTAGTACTGGTTGTGTTGACTACAAGATATTTGAAAAGAAGTTTGAAAAGTAATTAGAAACAAAGGATGTATTCACTGGAAATATATCACACGATATTATTAAAATAATAATAATAATGTGTATTTTTAACATGCGACATATCCATGTAAACATGCTCATGGCGCTATGCGCTCAGCACATCAGAGAAACCATAATACCAGAATAGATTTATGCCAAGAAGCTTGATTTTAGAAGCAGGAGGAAACCGGAGTACCCGGAGAAAACCTGCGGGAACAAGTATGGCGGGAGTATGGATCGAGAAACCAAATTCACATAAAGCCACAGAGAACAAGCCCCTACTGGGGATTGAACCCGGGACCTCATTGGTGAAAAGTGAGGGAAGATACGCTGCGCCAACACGTTCCCTGGGTACTTATAATACTAGGAATCCCATGAAATATCTGGTGAAACCAGATAATTAAAGGTCCATGGTCCAATCGCTAATAGCCTCGTCTCTAGGGCAGATTTTACCGGAAGTAGTGAAAATTTTGGTATCAGAAGAAAGCTACTATTTTTCTCATTTACCCTGTGAAATCTTAGGGCTAAAGGATGTTTGCTTTGGATGTTGTGAGCAAAAATATGCACCATTTTGGTCAACCAATATTAATTTGTATTACAGAGTACTCTATGGGGATTACAAATCACATTTAGAATGGGTTGAAATATCGGCGCGAAACTTTAAACATGGGGTTTTGGGGTGGAGGCCATTCTATCAAGATGAGAAATTTATAGACTTAAATCGGGCCATCCCCCTTTAACTAAAATGACAATATTACTAAATCTAAATTGAAGCATATTTGGATATTTTTAATTTTACCTTGATCACATAGTACACCCTTCCATCCTTGGTAACAAATACATTGTCCAGGGGTTTCACATCTGCCAAGGTCACATCCCAACTTTGGTACACAGGTATCACACAGAGTACCTTGCCAACCTGTATGGCAACTGTAAAACACATTTACAGAAGAAAGGAATGAAAGAAAGTTCAAAAAATCTCCAAATCTGAAAAAAGAAGCTCAGAAAAAAATAAATATGATAATAAAAAAGCCTGGCGAATTAAGAAAAATTTGAAACAAGACTAATTCTCACCTGCATTCTCCAGTCATGTTGCAGTATCCATGAACTTCATGACAACCTTCTTTACAAGATGGTGTATCTATGGATAAGAAAAATGTTACAAATATGCTTGAGCAAAATACCCAAATCAGTGGCGGCACCAGACTTCATTTTCGGGGGGGTGGGAGTGAATTTTTAGGGGGAAAAGTGGGGGAAAACTTTCAAATTTTGGCCTAATATCGCTGAATTTTGCCCAAATTTGGTTATTTTTGGCCCCAAATAGCTGATTTTTCCCCCAAATCCGTCATTTTCTTCTGGCCGGGAGGGGGGGGGGGCAAACTGGGGGAGGGAAATTAGGGGGGAAATGACCCCTGCATCCAAATCCCCTCCACCCGCTGGTGCCACCACTGACCCAAATGTTATCATAGTTCAATATGTTTCAAGAAATATTTTGTCCATGTGCAAATGTGTGGATGTGACCAATACATTTTGTTATATAAGTATGCGTCCAATATGTTCCAATGTTGACCTTTATTAACTTCACTTCATTTTTAAGTGCGACTGGTGAATCATCAAAACAAAAAACATGTTTTTTGGGCTTTGGCATAATTACATTATAACCTATGCACCTATGCTATATTGTGAGAATAAAGCACAGGTGTGAAGGGTATAATAAAATTGTCATTTTTTCTTCAAAATATTGTACAGGGTACAAGTGCATTAGTGTCAATAGACCTGATGGGTAGTCTTCTTTAGGTCTATTAAATGAATTAGCAGCGATTTGCTATTAATCCAAACATCGAAAAATCATCAAAATTCATAGTTTTGTATTTTTGTTACTGGCATGGATATGCGAACATAACCTGCAAGTGGTTGGCTTGAAATCCGTGTATTCACGACAAGGCAGTACTTTTTATCTTATTCTGTAATTTCTATACGTGCGTATCACAAATTCACGACTTAGGGATCAAAATAGGGCCTTTCCCTGTGAATATCCCAGATTTTAAGCGTAGTATTGTGCACCATGATTGATACAGTTTGACCTCAACACACAAACATGGTTGCTCTTGTTTTATTCTATAGGCCTACTGGTGCAAACCACAATCAGCTGTTTAGTGTAGATTCTGAGACGCCATTGCTGTATGTCTATATTTACAAGAGACGGTATGACTAATTTCTTCAAATACTTAGATTTTTCACTATTTGGCGGTTGAATTGTACACACTTATCCCTGATTTATAAGTTTAAAAAAAATGCATTTCCACATTTTTTTTATTCTCTCGCATTATCGCTGCTAATCCCTTTAACTACACTTTCAACTTTGTTTGAACCATGGGGTTACAGGTTTGAGTCCTGGTCTCTGCAACTGTAGCATACCCAGGTCTGGAGGACCTTGGGCGTGGTCTGGGGACCACTTAAAGTAAAATAGGCTGATTTTATATAATTCTTTGCAAAACCCATGCCACATCCGCATCCCAGCTGGCACGCTGGTGGGCAAGGTCAATAAATATTGCTGGTATAAATCAGTGAAGTAGTGTGATTAAACAACAGGAGTCATCTACCATCGGCTAGAGTGGTTTGTTACAATATGACAAAGTTAAGATAGATGACCTGTACTTAATTACCAGGATCACTGGGGCACTGGGCCAACTCCTCTTGTATACCATTTATGCTGCAAGCTGAAAACTTGGATGGTCAATACACCGTTTTTTATTTTTCTCTCTGCATTCTGGTACAAATTCATTGTTAGCTACTTGCCGGATTGTGCTATAACAACAGGGTTTGCACGAGCAACTGTCCTTATCAAAGTATTTGTCCTGTCTGAAACCAAAAAAAATATTAAAATCAGAAAATCAGATATCCCGCATGCAAGTCATTTAAGTCTCAGGGATGGGCGATTACTGAAGGTTCCCTGTCCAATACAACATTAAAGGAGAACCCATACAACAAATATATTACACAATATACTTTATGAATTATTGACCACATATCGAGTTGTTTCATTGAAAAGCGGAACTAATTAAAACCACAATAAGCACTTAAAAGCATCTGTCTGACCATGCGCTATTTAAAATTTGCACCAGTGTATAACGTGTTATGCGATACGGCCGACACATTTGCGTCCCCCGGGTTTGTGTCATACATGGCATAGGAAATACACATTATGAAAGCGTCATGTGTGAAGGTGTATGACACTACTGTGCCGTCCGTATTGCATAACACATATACATATCCCATACACTAGTGCGAATTTCAAATACCGCATGGTTAGACAGAATTCACTTTTATGGTTAGTATCACGAAACCACTCAATAATTATTTTATAGTGATATTACAAGTTATTCTTAGCACAGGTTTTCATAAAATAAGACAATCACCAATATACTTCATTCCAAAGTTCAAATATGAACCCAATATATTTTAATGTGAGTTGCACCAGCCCCTATTCTGATGCATGACCTGTCATAAATATACCCACCCATGTCTGATAGGCACTAGTATTATACAAGAATTCTCCCACACCCCCAACCCCCATCTCGATCTGTGTTCCAATGCTGCAAAGGTTGGACATGTTTTTCTAGTCCATAACCAACAGCAGTCATATAAGCTACTGACATCATTATATTTGAAAACATTTAAAGGTCCATGGACATGCTTTAAACATACTTATAATACCACCAAAAAATGGTTTCATTCATAGTATGTATTGATATCAATGTAAAATCTGCATGAAGCAGTAATTGAGAAACCGTATATTTGATTAAAAAAATGGGCATAATATCATGTGTTTTGGACAAGCTTTCAAAGGAAATTCCAAAACGAAAGTGATTATCGCACTGGCAGCGATGACCCGGAAGTGACGCCCGAGTAACAAATACACGATACGCGTAACGCGTCATGATCGTCATCGTGGAACGGACGTGCGCGTGGACCAGTTTTCTTGCATACGTACACAGTTGACTTCTCGCGGTATATGCGTCGTACGTGTTGTATCATATTTCATCATTTTTCTTGATTTGGTGCCTTAAAATTACGATAATAATCGGCTGTATTGTCGACGGGTGCACCAGCGGTGACCGTACCAACAAGGAGAATCAGAACAGAAGTTCCCAGACAAAGAAACCGGCAAGGAGAGATATCTGGAGTGTGCAGTGCGGTAAGCCCACGTGTGAGCTTTGATTATAAATTTGTTACTCTGACGTCATTAACGGGGTCAAATCCAACTCCAGCATCTTGATACGCGTTCGCGAAAACAGGAGAAGGCCCTGTCAGTTAGGGTGTATTTATCCTTGAAATTTAACACTTTCCCGATGTTCACTTTTAAAAATCTGTGTTGCGATATGATCAGGATACTGTTGAGGTACGAAAATGTAAGAAATTAAGAAATGTCTACTCAGCCGTGTCTATGGACCTTTAATACTTCTGGCCTCATATTTTATATTTATCAGTGTAGATGACTACTTGGAAGAGCTTTTAACTTGATTTTGAGAAGACATTTTTTTAAAATTTTGGATCTTATCTATGAATGCTTGTATGGAATTAATTAGAGTGTGGTTTGAATCATTCCATAATGCATTGCATTGTGCCTATACTGTACTGTACTAAACACATGTCAATACTTACAGATAAAAAGTATAAGAACCACAAGACACTAAATTATTTTTTTTCTGTGAAAAATTTAACATTCTCCCTTGTTGAAAATGTTCATGTTCCCCCCCTCGCTTACAATTTTTTTTTGTATTCCCCTCAAATCCTCTATTCCCCCTTGCCCTTGGGTGAATAATGACCCCCTCCTATAGAGTGCTGGATACAGGTTGCCCTGTAATTAGCAATTTAACACTTACAAATGTGCGCACATGTTTGGATCACAGTAACTTCGTTGTTTTCTGTTTGGGGCATATTCCACAGCACCCTACAAATACAAAAACAACAAAACAAATGTAGTAAATATGTTCGCATAACATAACATTTTATTGTATAAACTTAAAGGTGCAACAAGAGATTTTGAGGCACCCAAATATTGTTTCATAATAAAGACCACCAAAAAAGTAACGCAGCATGTCTAAATACCCCCATAAGTTACAAACCATTGGTCTATGCACAAAAACATCAAATGATATAAATAGTCTGTTTTGTTCTGCAAATTTTGACACCTTTCTTGCTCCATTGTGATCAATATCGCCAACACAATGTCCATTTTACGAAAATGTGTCACATTTTCAAAGTTGCAACTGAAGACATTATTACAAGGTTACAATACACAACCATGCATCAGGCCATGCAAAGTGACACACACTTCACGGGAAGAATGCGGTCTTTCACTGAATGGCAATCAATATGGCTATACCTTTTATTGCAACTTTTAAAAAGGGAGAGATTTTCTTATAATGGGTATTGTGTTGGCAATATTGATCGCAATGGGGCAAGAAGGGTATCAAAATTTACGGAAGAAAACGAACTATTGATATAATTTTATGTTTTCGTGCAAAGACCAATGGTTTGTAACCTATGGGGGTATTTAGACATGCTGCGTTACTTTTTTGGGGGTCTTTAGTAATTTCATATAGACTAGACACTCAATAGATTTCTTGCCTTGTATTTTGCTACAGAAATGTCTTAAAAGAGAGAACAAAAGGTGATTTGGATTTGCTTGTATTTCAATGCAAAACATAGGCTGAATTTCGTATTTGCTCCAATACGAAATTCAAAAATTCACAATTTTTGTACCAAAGAAACATTTCTCGGCTTAATCCTTTCATATGGGGATATTTTTGATGGAAAGCTTTACATCAGGGCAAAAATCAGTCAATTTTTTAAGTGACACCCGATATGTGAAATCTCTCGTTGCACCTTTAAAGGTGAGTGACTCACATGGAAACACCTGTTTACAATTTTTTGTGTTAAATCGGTTCAGCCGTTTGAATTTTTGAAGCAAAAATGTGTACTACCTTTGCCCAGTGGACAGTGTGTGTGTTAATTAATGCGGTCGACCACATTTTGATACATATTTGTCCATAACATCAAAGAAAACAATTTTTGGGCCTAAAATTTCACTGGGGTAAATCTCAATTTTGATTGGAGTAAAGTGGGGGGAGGGCAGAGTTGTTGATTGGGTCACCCATCTTTAACTTAGCAAATGCTATATTGCTGGAAGGAATAGATAATTTACACATAAGCAGGGAATGGACCCACAACCTTCACATCATGAGTCGGCCGTCATATCCACTGGACCAAATGTGCCCTCTGTGTCACATCTGCCTACAACTGCTTAGTTTTATTGCAGAGGTTGTTTTGAGTCAATCTCACAATGCACCAGTTTTGGGAAATTTAACCTCAATAAGGTCATGTGACCCCACAAAAAGCCTATTCTTAACACAAAAAACCATGACTTTTACACTCATTTTAGCCCACAAAGTGCTAGTACTAAGGGAATTTTTAGCATGATCATGAAATATCTTGTGGTCCTTACACTTCTTGAACACTTTCTATCCCTAAGTACTGACATATGTTTAGTACAGTACAGTATAGGCACATTGCAATGCATTGTGGGATTGATTCAAAACACCCTCTGGTTTTATTTCGACAAGTTACAATTGTTAAATTTTCCCATTCTCCCTGCTGCAAAACATGATATCTCCCCAGGGATCTCTCCATTATAGTCAGGTCCATATGCAGGGGGGTGCAGTCGCACCCCCCCCCCAAATTCCACAAAAGGTCCACTTTTGCTGAATTTTTCGATAAAAATGTCCAAAATTTAGCGAAATTTTGAAATAAAAGTCCATTTTTTTGGTGATAAAATGTTCAAAAAGTCCAAAAAAAGGACTATTTTAAGGGGGTTAGATCTACTTTTACCAAAATGGTCCACTTTTTTCGAAAAAAGGTCCACTTTTTTGAAGTCCCGCACCCCCCCCAAAATAAATCCTGCGTACGGCCCTGATTATAGTAGCATTCTGGTTTATGACAATTTTATTAAGTTATCCAAAATGATACCATTTCTCCCTTGCAAATTTTACAAATGAAAGACCAACACTTCAAAACCATTTACTTCATTTTACTTACAGCGTCCACTTGTCCATTATGTAGAATAACAATAATCACCAAGAGAGTCAGAAGAAGTGCTATGGTAACAGTGGGCAATTTTGCCCTCATGGTTTACTTAGAAATCTCTTGCCACACACCAGTCCTTTACTTGATGACAACATCCATATGTATGTGAACACACTTCAATATAGTGATAAGAGAGTGTCCACCGTACACCTGAATAGAGAATAAGAATAAAGACAAATTTGCTAAAAAATGAAATTATTGTTAAGTAATTTTTTTCCAATTGAAAAATTGAAAGAAAGGGAAGAAAACAGCAATATTCAAAAATATGAACCTCCATTTAATTACGTGTTGTAGAAAGTGTTCGTACGGACAATTATGACTAAAATAATCGATTTTGGTTTTATTTGGCTGCGTCTGGTCTTATCACTTGCAGGGTATGTTAGGACGTACTTGTTCCAGACATGCAAAAATCTGATTTTTGATGATTTTTCATTTTTCTGATTTATTAAATCACTGATGATGCCTTTAATTTTGTCCATGATTATAAAAGGCCGACTCTGCCACTTTGAAATGTTTTTTTTTTGTGTGTGCATATTGAATAAAAATAGTAAACTAGAACTAAGGATAGTCACCTCCAAAGTTTGAGATGAAACAGATTTTTTGTTTTGATGTAGTAAACATTCACATGTAATATTTACCATATAGGATATAGCAGGCCCGTATGCAGGGGGGTTGCAGTCACACCCCCCCCCCCCCCCCC
>JAMKCH010024522.1:0-42534 GCA_023653785.1 Ophioderma brevispina
GGAGCCCCGGACTGTCGCTCCCGCCGGACTATATCTGCTTTCACACCGGTGTAGAAGTAATTATTGTCCGGCGTACTCATAGTCCGGGAACAATGGTGAACAATAGGGCAATCGATTCAGTTGACTCTTCACGCAACATTAGTTTCATGCTTTATTCCGTTATCGTCATTGGAGCCCCGGACTGTGGCTCCCGCCGGACTATATCTGACACCGGTGTAGAAGTAATTATTGTCCGGCGTACTCATAGTCCGGGAACAATAGTGAACAATAGGGCAATCGATTCAGTTGACTCTTCACGTAACATCAGTTTCACGTTTTATTCCGTTATCGTCTATGGAGCCCCGGACTGTGGCTCCCGCCGGACTATATCTGCTTTCACACCGGTGTAGAAGTAATTATTGTCCGGCGTACTCATAGTCCGGGAACAATGGTAAACAATAGGGCAATCGATTCAGTTGACTCTTCACGCAACATTAGTTTCATGCTTTATTCCGTTATCGTCATTGGGGCCCCGGACTGTGCCTCCCGCCGGACTATATCTGCTTTCACACCGGTGTGAAAGCAGATATAGTCCGGTGGGAGCCATAGTCTGGGGCTCCATAGACAAGACAAGACATATACCCACTTAACACACCAATGTGAACTCGCGCACGGGCTTGATGTACAATAAACCCGAATGGAACCGTCTACCTGAAACCCTCGTCAATATCACTACAACTGAAGCATTTAAAGAAGAAACAACCAAGTATCTAAGAAACCAACCCTCCAGCATCTAACTAACGTCTAGCGCACTCACTAAACTCTGCGTTTGACCTCTACTGTCGAGGAGCTGCAGAGTACATCTGTCAAAGTCAAAGTGATGTTTGGTTCGTTTTGATCAGTTGCTATATTGAAAGAGTCTTGGCTGCCATCGTCTGAGCCCATAGATAATGTTGAGGTATAGCGCCACCAACATGGCCACCAAGCCTTGTTCAAATCAACATGTATTAAGTCATTAATATGCTATCGTTCTCAAAAAAGGAGTAACATTGAAATCCTATTCATAATTATTGGTCAAATCAGCGATTGTTATTGTTTATATTTCGAGCAGTATGCCACAAATGTAATCTGTTATAGCTCGCGCCCGGAATAAAAGCCGGGATTTTAAGTAGCCAAACTTGGTAAGTCGAAAGAAAGTGTCCACCAAACTGATTAAAGAAAGGTCAAATAGCTGAACTTTGCACCATTGCCATAGCACAGTATGTCTATGCTTCCGAAAGCTACAATCCTCGAAAAAATGTTGGATCACTTTGACCCCTTTCCCCCAATCCAATGTTGATCCGAGTCATGTTGTCAACAGCTTCGCCAGGTCCCCAAAAATTGATTGATGAGGAGTGGGGAAGAATTTGGTAAAAGGGAAGACCTCTGCTTTCTAAAGAACAATGACTTACCCAAAAATTGATCTCATTTGTGAACATGGGAATGGTTCCAATATATTGCATCAAGTGTACCAAATATTCTTTCGATGATTGTAGCTTACTTATGTTTCGTGCAAAGTGAAATACATGCTCTCCCAGCATAATAAAATCCGTCCTTAAATGGGTCACAAGCAGGACCTTTTATGGGGTGAATTTGTGAATAACACCAGACATGTTTCCATGCCGATTTTTAATTGAGTCTAATTTAAAGTCTGTCCCTTTTTGCAGAAAACACGGTAAAAACACCTGTCGAACGATACAAGAACATAAAATGTGGGCTAATGAATACCTTTCATAGGGGACACTGAGTACGTTGAAATTGAAGCTTTAAGGTCAAGTAATGGTTCAATTAAATGTTAATGACCTTTGACGCAAAATATCCCATTTAAGAGTAAAAGCACAATAATCTAGGTGGGTTTTTTATCATTATTATTTTGAAAACACAGACAATGTTTCTCATGGTAATTTATTTTCGTTGAGTCCTAATTGGCCCAAAAACCACTGACCAAAATGAAATTTTTGGCTGAAAAAATACAATGCACGAACTCATACATAAAGGCCACTGCTGATGGTAGGTAAATTACCGTTCATATTCGATATGAGTACGCTGGTAATAAAGCTTTTTATAGATGAGGTCCAAATAATGGTGAATTTAAACGTCCCTGACTTTTGATGCAGGGGGCGGGCGCAGAGTAAAAATCATAGGAGGGGCGAACATCATTGGGGGGCGAAACAGTACAAAATGAAATCATTTGGTTTAAATTAAAAAACCCAATTTTTGCGCAAAAACCCGTTTTCCTAAATTTGAAAATTCTCGGGGGGGCGGCCGCCCCCCTGCCATTCCCCTGGCGCCGCCCGTTTGTTGCACACAAAAGCTTAGATGTCTGGTTTTAATTAATTCGAGGATAAGAGTATTTATTCTTTTATTGAGCTTTTTAAAAGGGCGTCCTTTAAAAATTTGCCAAAAAACACTAAAATTGCCATTTTTTGGCTAAGAATGTTTGTCTGGTTTTTTCCCCCGGGCTTGAAAAGCGAGAGGGGAATTGCGTCGTTATGTAGATGTTGTGTATGTATGTGTGTTTCCGTTTGGTTAGGTATTGGTTAGGTTTCGTTTCGCGTCTCTCGAAAAGTTTAAGTGCGATTTAAAACCAGTATCATGCTTTGAGGGTCGATACGCGATACTGGGTATCGCCCAATATTTTTTCAACTTCATAGCTCGACCAGTAATTTGGGCTTAATCGATCAAATTTTATATCGACTTGGGTTAAGGGCAAGGGTTCTTCCATGTGTGGAGATGTCAAGCAGGTCTGGGACAAAGGTCAAAGGTCAATCTAGTCATGTTTCAGACTGCCATCTTGCAGGGGTGACGCAAGTTACTTTGCTGTATTTTGTTCGTTTGTATTTTTAATGTATTTGTCCAATTGTATCTTGTTCCTGTCGGATGTTATTTAATGTTTTGTAGTTAGTTGTTGTAGTAGTCTACGGTGAAAAAATGGGCAGCGTTGAGCATAATTTTTTACATTTAAAACTCTAACAGAGAAATACAACAATATCACACCAAAATACAAGTTAAAAATCACCAAATCAGCACACCATTGGAGCACAGCAGACCCCGGCTAGCCCCCCCACAAGATTGCTCTCCCTCAAAATATGTTTGGAATGTGTATTGACTAAATAAACTTTTAAAAACAGTAACAATCCGTGGATAAAATGACAAGTGGTACAATTTGTCAATCAATCGGCCATAGCTTGGTCAATATTGTTCTTTTGGAAAGATTTGTTGTGTCGGAAACCTAACAATGCACTTTTCAGATATGCATTACTCTGTATGGTTCCTTTTTTCTCTGCGTGAAATAGAGGGGGGTTGATGTTCTCTTTTTTAGACACCGGTATATAGTAACGGGTGAGATTGATTCTCCTCCACAAGAATATTTAACCAATCAAATATCCGATGTTTTTGTTTGCTGATCCATAATTACTTTACTTCCTATTGATATTGCTCCAGGATGATTAACATTGAGGTGAAGGATATCGTGGGCTGCAGTTTATAATTTTTGATTCCTAATTATATTGTTGTATTGGACATTGGTTTGTAGGAAAGCTCTCTGTGTTCTGAGCTAACTGTCGTATGTATTACTATAGATAGTAATGTATGCTCTTTATGCTTTGTTGACTATAAAAGTCAGGATCCGACTTTTTTAGTTCTAGAAACCAGTCGTGAAAGTAACTTCAGAACCCCGCTTTAAATTCAAATGCGTAAGTGGCTGTTCAAGTTTCCAAGAACAATTCAAGAGAAGGTGTTTTATAACCCAACCAAGCAATTAGAGACAAAATGGCATTTTGAATTTTGGGAAAAAATACCGATGGTGGTTTTAATCTTAAAGTTTGACAGTTTGGATCCTAAACCGCGCCTATGTCATGGTTGTTTATATGACTACGCAGAAAGGACAGAACACATCTCACTTGTGTATTGCATTAGTAATGGTTTCAATTAGATTTCCACTTTGGAATGTACTCGTCAACCCACGGCAGTGTTTTCATTGCCCACAACTCAGGATTTCAAAACAAGTCATCAAATATAATCAATATGATTTAACTTAACGCGGTGGGACTGTAACCATATTAATAAATGACTACTGATACTATACTTCACATTTAAACACTAAGTTCTAATGTGAGTCCTTTACAAATTCCTACTGTTCCAGTACTACAAAAGTACAATATTACGTCTCTTGAGTGTACAGTTCTGTACAAGAAAGTGTCTTTGAAATTAACATCTATATTAACATAAGTTAGCATACTCATTGGTTTATGCTATCTGCCAAACCTTTCATTTCTACAGGTGTATATGTCTTACCTGTTTGACTCAAAAATCCTATACTTTTACTCCCAAATGATCATACCGTACACATTTTAATAGTCATGCCCCATAGGCGTAAAATGCGTTTTATGTGCGTAACCCTTTAGACCTATGATTCCATATTAACTTACGCATAGCATACCCTTGACTCTGTTAAATTCTGTTACGCGCCACCTATATAATATCTATATATATATCTATATCTTATATATATATATATATATATACTATTCAATGTGGCCGACAAGGGGATGGCAGCATTGCTGGGTTTGACAAAATAGTCAAATGTACAACGTTTTGAATAAGATTCTTTGTCAAGTACTTTACCAACAAAAAAATACCAAACACTATTAGAAGACCAGGCTAAATACAAAAACATGGTGTTAAAAATGCAAATATCATCCACAACAAGACAAGGATGATAAAAGCGTAAAATAAGCATCGTGGGTACAGGGGGAAAGAGGGATTAGTGCCCGCACCAAGAGCACTTGAAGAGGTCGAATTTGAACGTTCATACCGTGAGAAGTTTGAGAGTGTCTAATTTGGCGATGCACGGTGGCGCTTGATATCGTTCCTGCCGCTGTGGACATGAATAACCGGTGACTTTGGCGTCATTAGATATTATGGTTAAAACCACCTCTATTTAAACTGTTAAAATGACAGCGACATGTTTGTTAGTGACATTGTTCCGGATTGAGCGACAATGGTCGGAAAATTGCCAGATAGGGCGGTTTTAGTTTCTCGTTCTTTCTCCGATGTCAACCAGTCGCCACCACGTATACGACGAAATGGCATAAATGAGGTTTAGAACTGGAGCTGTGAGGTTGACGACCCAAAAGTGTTTAGTACCCAGAGTGGCTTGTGACAGCTCTGTGGTGAAGAATAACGGACAGGGTCTTGCATCTCGGACGATGACTGGATAAAGAACCCCGGAAGCATTAGATTGGGCATCTTTCGCGTGAACAGAGAGTCCCCTGATTTTCTAGCACGGCGATAGGAGGTGAGGGGAGTGGGAGCGAAATGTCTCTGGTGGAAGGATGTTGCAGAATCATCTTATAGTTCTTTAAAATATCCTCCTTATGGCAGCATTGTTCGGGTGGAATGTGAGTACTAAAGGAATTCGTTGTTGCCTGGTATAGGCGTGAGGAGAAATTTTGGAAGGCTTCAGTCTCGTGAGGCTTTCGCACGTTGACGCCCGGACTTGCGTTTGGTCAGAAGGATATTGGCGTGAGTCAAAGAACGTGGCCATTGTCTCAACTTGTTGATCGAAATCAGAGTCTACATTTGCAATACGACGAAGACGTTTTTTGAACTGTACGAAAGGAATTGAATCCCTTCACGTGAGGTGGATGGTTGGATGAATATAACAATAGTTGTTTAAATCAAGTTTCCTTATAATAATACTGAGTTGAGGTGATCGCCACAGATGGAGATTCGAAGATCAAGGAAATTGACGGATTCAGTAGAGATTTGCCTGTGAAACTTAGTGAAGGTGAAAAGTTGCCGACGTACGTGATGAGCCTGCAGTACTGCTGACATAACAAAGTCCGGGCGTCAACGTGCGAAAGCCATCCACTGACGTCTGAATCCCTCCAAATTTCCCTCACCTCTACCAGCACTCAACCAGAATTCCTTTAAGTACTCCCTTCCACCCGAACAATGCTGCCATAATGAGATATATATTAAAGAACTATAATGCGTTTTCTCAACATCCTTTCACCAGAGAGCTTCGTCCCCACTCCCTCAACCTTCTATCGCCGTTGCTAGAACCATCGGGAACTCTCGTGGTTCAACGCGAAAGATCCTCAATCTACTGCTCCGGGTTCTTATCCATGTCCTCGTTCCTAGATGCAAGACTTGTCCGTTTATTCTTCACACCGAAGCTGTCACAAGCCACTCTGGTACTAAACACTTCGTGTCGTCAACCGTCCCATGTACCAGTTCTAACCTCATTTATGCCATCGTCTGTATACGTTGTGGCGCCTTGTACATCGGAGAAACTAAAACGCCCTTATCTGTGCGATTTCCCGACCACTGTCGCTCCATTTCAGGAAAAACAATGTCAAACAAAACCTGTTCGATGTTTTTTTTACCGTTTTAACCATACTATCAATGACGCCAAAGTCACCGTATTCTGTCCACCAGCGGCTGCAACGATATTCAGGCGCCCCGTGCAGAGCAACTCCTCATAGCCAAATTCGGACACTCTCAAACCTCACGGTATGAACGTCAAATTCGACCTCTTCAAGTGCTCTGGCTGCGCGGACTAATACCTTTTCCCTCTGTAACCCCATTGATGCTTATTTACGCTATTTATCCTCCTTGACTTTGTTGTGATACTTTGCAATTTTTAAACACCAATGTTTTTGTATTTAGGCCTGGTGTTCAATAGTGTTTGCGTTATATTTTTGTTTGGTAACTAATCTGGACAGCGTTCAGAGGTGATGAAAGGAGTGGATAGGAACCATCTCCACTATTGAACGAGGCCGATACACAATCAGTCCATGATGATACGCTGATACGGTACCCTATCACAGTATGACAACGGATTCTCATATTTACACCATGATGATGATGACGACGATTGACGCGGAGTGGTTGCTTCATTTTCAAAACCACCGTTGAAGATTGCTTCTGCTCCCGTGCACTGACCCCGGCAATTAAAGATGTGTATGAAATGCTTCTCCACCGCTCTTTGTCAACGCTCTGAGTGTAAAGAGTTCCACAAGAAAGTTTGTGAGGAATTTAAAAATGAGCTAATGAGTTCTTGGCGGAAAATAGCATTAGACAGCGAAAGCGCCATTGCAAACCCAACAACAACAACAACAGTTGTTTGGGTTAAAAGTACTTGACAAAGAGTTCTTACTCGAAAACGGTGATACATTTAACTATTTTGTAAAAACCCAGCACTGCTGCCACACACCCTTGTCGGCCTTGAAAGTATATTATACCAGTGTACGGCAGTACATCTTGACTGTATTATATATAGATTATATATATATATATTATAGAATATGATGATATATATATATAGGATAATAGATATCGTATAATATATATATTTCGCTATATAGTCGTTAGGGGAATCTGTATAATTCATTAGTTTAGTAATGAGCTTTTTATAGTTATTTTAAATTAATTACTATTCATATCCTGTTGTTATTATAGAGGATTATCCTTCATTTGCATAAATTAATATCTATATTTTGACGGAAAATGCAATTACAAAGGGCGGCGTTAAGGGGAAGGTGATACCTCTTCCCCCTAACGCCGTTCGTTTAATGAGTGAACTAATCAAAAGAGCGCTCCCCCTAAGCCAGGAGATAGCGATATATATATATATGACATAATATAGATAGTAATATATATATATATATACTGTTAAATATACGTTACGGCGCCACTATATAGCCTACACAGCTAGATAGCGATATACCTAAAAGTGAGGATCAGAGGTGGGACTCGTGGTGGTAATGGTTTACAGCGCCATTACGCACGGGACCCGGGTTCGATTCCCGGCGAGTGGCTCTTTGAGGCTTTCTCTCTCTGATCTTCTTTCCAATTGACTTGTTTTTCTTTATAGCCTAACGCCATTTTTTGAAAAATACTTTCAAATGCGGTATGGGGCGACCCTTTAGCACTATGATTCATGATATATATATATATGACTGTGATCAACTCAATTATATATCAATTATTTTTAGTATTATGCTGTATTTACTATATGATTGTACTTTCAGGAAGATGTGGTGTGACATAAAAATCTGAACTGACTGAAAAATATTCAGTCCAAGATAAATGGATCAGCCTCAACTATTATAGATAAGACTTTTTTGTTTTGGTTTAACTGACCTTTTCAGCATAGCCCATTTCTTCTGACAAGTGCCTTCCTTCCATCATCTCATAGCCTTCCAGAGTCATTCACTTTCACAGCATTTCTCATTTGTATTCCTTATTCTCCTTTCGTTTTATGTTCCCTCTAACCTTTCTTGTTCGCTTTCGGCTTTTTTGGAATTAATAAGGATCACCGGCAGTGGTCCGTCGAAAACCCAACTTCCACTAGATTCGGAGCATAGCATACAAATATTTTCTCCCGAATATTGAAGTGAATAATAAAGTTTCCAACTGTATTTCTATCGACTTTTTACAATAGGGAAGCCGAGGACTGACCTTACGATAAATCTATATACATGAGACCTGATCCTGTTCTTGGAGTAGGTTTACATGATATAGTTGGAAACTCTGCTGTAGGGAAGGGCAAAGGTTCTTTAAAATCAAAAGCGCTGGATGAATGTGAACTAGTAAGCATATAGGAACTATGTTAATCGTAATTAAGCAAAATAGTTTTGATTATAATAGCCGAAGAACTTTGCTCTTGACAACGAGACTGATAGTGGTCACTTACATAATTTTATCAAACACAGACTAATTAATATAATATACATGCATTTACTATGCCGCTCTATAACACAGTGTCCATAGACAAATACGTAAAATACCAAATTAATATACAACAGACATTCAGCAAAGAAGAAACTCACAATCCAAACTTACAACAATTGTTAAGCATCAGGTAAGTAGGGGTTCAGGACCAGTAACCCAGAACCCGAACCTGACGTTGAATGATCTGTCCAGCCATTTGACCCAAAACAAATTGCAAAAGAATAATTCTGGTGTTAATATAACGTGAAATTGTCCCAAAAATGAACATATTAAATGTTTACCAAAATCAATCTAGACAAATACAATTACATTGCTGAAATACAATTCAAAAAACTACTCCGTAGGATTTAAAGGGGCAAAACAAATTTTGAATGATGCCACCAAAATGCTTACATAAAAGGTCATGGCCGATTCGATTTTTCCCACATTATCTGCGTACTGATTTATTAATAAGGCCCCCCCCCCCCATTATATAAAATCTTGGGCAAAAATAATTTTAAGCGCTAAAAGCTTGCTCCTTTTTGCAAAAATCTTGAACGCATCGCCGCAAAAATGGGAGCTCGCGTTATCTTTCTTGTTAAATCTCGGGCACCCCAAAGGCAGGGGTCCGCCACGTGATGTTTTTTTTTTTCAAAAGTGCATTTAAATTCAGTAAGAACGTGAGGATATATCCGTTCGGTCTAAAAAAGGGGTCAATTGTTCGTCTAATGGTACAGGAGTCCGAAAAATTAGTGTTGCTCCATATGGTGAACCATATTCGTTATCATAATTTTTGAATGTAAAATGTGACTGGAGCTACCGGTCTATGGGGAGTCACTAGTCATAGCTCTGAAATTCTGCCATAGACACGACAAAAAAAATATTACCAATTACGTATCTTAATGTGGAAACCAAATGCCCATTCTGTAATTTTTACCCCGGATGAAACCTTGAACTGTTATGTGCCTATTGTAATATAACTCATTGATAGGGCAAACTATACTTTTTTTTAACCTTCGGATAGCGCATAAATTGGTAAATCTTTTAGATCGTTTAGAATAATTCAATTTTACTCCTGTAAAAGGGGATTATTTGTACATGTTCAATAGTTGATTTTGGTAAACTTTGAATATAATATTTGTTAGCCATTTCGCAGTCAGTATATTAACACCAAAATCGTGTTCTTATGTGATTTGGTTTGGTCAAATCATAAATTACAATGGGGCCCTGATTGTTGCACACCACCAAATTAACCATTGGTTTATGTACAAAATAGCCCTAATTAAAACGTAAATTTCTCATACGAAGCGACTCCAGTTGCTTAATTATGCATTACCTTGACCTGCTAGACCTCTGCCATCCCTTCATACAAGAAAGATCCATAGTTGACAACCGGATTTTTCGAGCTACTGAAGCATGAAGACAACGATGACTTTTCCTATCCCCTCTGAACTGTTGCTTCTAGTCAAAGTATTTCTATGGGGTGTGTAAATTAGTACTGTACTTAACTCAAGTAGTAAGCCTCACACACCTTTTTGTCCTTGATATTGTGCTGATTTTTTATCTTTACAATAATTTCTACAAAAAATATGGCCCAGGAAGATCCATTTCCTAACTATTTTTCACATTTTAATTTCACCATCACTCGTTTTTTACCTTTTTCGCACAAAACTTTTCGCCCCAGAGGGTGCCCATACCAATCATTTAGTGGTGTGGAATCTACAAAACCCCAGATTTGTAATCAATGCCTTCCTGATCTATTTCAACCCATTTTAACATAGTTTGATCATTCATGAGATAATTTCATTCAATATCATTATTTTAATAAACTGAGCAAGAAATTAATATTGTCCTAAAATATTGCATATTCTGCTATCTACTGGAGATTTCTTTGGCCCCGAATAGAGAACCAACAACATTGTCTGCTTTCGCATTGCTTCTACGTAATCAGAAATAAAATACCTTGCGTTTTTTCTCCTCATAGCGCTGGCGCCTTGGAGTGAAGGGGGGTCTTACTCCCTCGGGAAGGGCTAATAGAGTGGTGTGCTTTACTCGGGCCAGCTGGTGTACATGTATGTCCAAGCCAAAAGGCTGTGGCAGACTGATAACAATGACTCAAAGAGCCTCACATTTGGATAAAAGAAAGAGCCGGCCATCATCTGTGTACACTCGGGTCGCAAAAGCTGCTGCTGTATGCTTTATCCATTATGGTATAGCTATTATGAATAGGCTACGGTATAAATACAACACTGGCACAAGCCAGTGAGACTGCTGAATTTATAACGCGTTACCGTTACTCACTCACTCACTTCACAATCTGAATGATTCAGCCAGCTAACTGTTACACATATTTCACATCTCTATTGACTTATCTTGTCTGTCGAACTCTTCATATTTCTACTGACCCCACCCCCCCGGTCTACAAAGCTTCAAAGGCAACACTAGGGGACTATTACTAGCGTTTTGAACTTAAAGGTGATCGAAAGATGACAAGATCAAGTCAACGTACTAGAGGTGCAGGGGTCCACAAATTTTTAGCTAGTCCTAAACACGGACTCCTATAGGTTGACACCACAAATAAATTGCCATTGGTTTATGTACAAAAAGCACTAATTAAAAAACGTAAATTTCTCATTATAGAATAACGATCCCCATCATCAGATTTTCCGTTCGTTGCACCCAATTAGTGATTAATTTATCCATATATCACCTTCAAGGGGAAGTACCCCTGACTAGGATTAGGTAATTTTTACGACCCGAATAACTTGCACGTTAGCGTGTCCTGCCATTTCAAAATGGCCACATTGCTTAGTAAAACCGCCATAGAATTCATTACAGTAGAAATTTTATCACGATTACACGAAACCAAGTTCTTAACTGCCTGAAGGGGCTTAAACATCTTGGCGTCCAAGATGGCTGCCGCAAGAAGGCATATTTTGCTAAATGAACTTTTAAAATGGCAAATTTTGAAAAATAAATAGAACCGTGTGTTATTTTGGGAGCTCCAAAAAAGAAAGTATGACATGTATATTTACGAACAGACTTGTTTTAAAGATGGCGGTTGGCGGTGATTTTATTCGCTCTAGGGTACGTAAATTAGGAGGAAAAGAAAAGCAGTCCTACCCATCTTTTGGACGTTAAAATCAACACTTTCTAATAATGACTAAAATCATTTCAAAGATGTACAAAATTAGAAAGTGGGGTATTGAATGGTCCTAGAGAGTGACATTACTATAGCTGGGTACTACTTGGGCCCATATAACTTAATTTAACTGACTCTATATACTAGTCATAGGAAGACACAGTTAATATCAACCTGATACAATAAAATCATTAATAAATGGGTGTAATGGAGTTTCATATAGACTTACACAGTGACCGTACATAGTGTTTTCCAGTAAAAATAAAAACTATGCTTATGAAGAAGTGAAAAAAATTGTCTTCTTTGTAGAAGGAAGGAAAAAATGAAATATGCGGGACAAGTTTATTTGCGGCACATCAAGTGCATATTTGTTTTGAATGTACCACAGGCTCCTTCTCTCTCTCTACAGCCTAGATCAGATTCCTTCCCAGCGTCAATCTAGGTGAGTGGGTCTGCAATTTATCCAGAAGTAGAGAGAAATGCGGGAAAATGTTATCAAATATTTGTCGTTTACGGTTCTCATAGGTCGAAAAAGATGTGGAGGGGTGTTTTTCTTCTGATTTTATGTCCCCCTGGAGTGGGTATAACCGCAGCCATCATGAGTGATGATCATGTCCGCAATACACAAATGTCATTAAATCTCTATTTTGGTGCTCTCAAAATAATACTCGCATTCTTACCCCGCTATATTTGGCAATTTTTAGTCCAGTTAACAAAACGTGCCTCCTACCGGCGGCCATCTTGACACTAAGTTTACGCCCACTTCAGGAAGGTAGAACTTTATTTCGTTTAGTAGTGAATAAAATTGTCCCTACTATAATGCAAAATCATAGCTATTTTCCATAAAACAATGGTGCCATTTTGAATAAGCATAACGCGCTAATGTGGCACCTTTTTGGGGCGAAACTACTTAATCCTATCAGGGGGACACCCCTTCAAGGGTATATATTGGAAAATTACCTCACCAGTGGGTGGCACCAAACTCGAATTTAAAAGGGCCCGTACAGAAACTGGCTTTTCACTACTATTAACGAAGCTACTCATTTGTTGTTGCTTAACTTATGCATTACATTGGACTACTAGACCCTGCCCATTCAGCAGAAGACAATCCATAGGTTGATCACGGATTTTTCGAGCTACTGAAGCAAGACAACGAAGTTCCGTATCACCTCTGAACTGTGGCTTCTAGTCCAGTATTCCTATGGGGTGGGTGTAAAATAGTACTGTATTCCTCAGTAGAAAGCCTCCTCACACCTTTTTGTCTTGATATTGTGCTTGAGTTTCTATCTTTAAAATAATTTCTCCACACAACATATGGCCCCAGGGAAGTTCCCAGTTTCTCACTATTTTTCATTTTAATTTAACCGTCGCTCTTTTTTTACCTTTTTCCACAAACACTTTTTCGCCCAGCGGGTGCCAGACCAGATCTATTTAGTGTGTGGAATCTACAATATTGATGCCTCCATAATACTCTTACTGGGAAGGCAGGGTGCAATTCAGCAGCGGATATCGGGTTGTAAAGACGTGGGTGAGAATTGACATATAATTTATATTTGACGTGCTCGAAACGCAATTCTTGGCCACGCTTTAGCCCCTTGTGTCTACAAGATGCCACTGGCTCATAAATCAGCGAGATACAATACAAAAACCATATTTTACTGCACACGATATGAAAAGTGAGGGGTGAAAAATGCCATGGTATCTTTGACATACGAACCTGAGTGCAAGCCTAGCGTGGGAGTCCAGACACCCGTGTTATGGGCCCCTGGTGGGATCCAGAGGGCAAGCCCCTGGGAGCCCGTTTTTACCAGCATTTTAAGTGAAAATTAATACCATCATTTTCAACAGAGATACAACACATCTTTTACTGTACAAAGATAAGAAAAACACCTTAAATTAAAAAACTACGGCTGTCACAAAAAGTTTGCCCGATAGTAGATAAATTACTGCAAACTGCAAATACTTGCTAAAAATTCTTTACTTACCATAAAAGAGCATTTCTAGAATTTTTGTGTGTGTCTATAGGACATTCCAAACTGAATCCATATGAGTTTTAATGTATTAACGTAATTAATTTTGTAAATGCCAAGTTGGAACAAACTCTGCGAAGTAATCCTGCGGTAACCGGAGCTTTCCGTAGTTCCTTAACATCTTCTTTACTTTTCCATTCGTGATGATTTTATTTTTCATGTAGAATCCGTGACTAATTTCTTGTTGAATGTAATTTGTTTTTGAGGGAAATTTGAATATTGACTATAGTCATCAGTGTAGTGTGGAGGCCAAGAGAGAAAATTGTTCTTTCATGGCTCATTGCTTTTGGGAGCCTAAGTTATCAAGCAATATAAATCCTTAACAAAACAAACAGAGTAAAGGCATCATAACCAAGAAGCTCACCTTTTGTAGGAGATAGATAAAACTTGGTGGTTCATATTTTTGATATTTTTTAAATGGGTAATTGTTTAGGCAAACTTTTTGGGGACAGCCTTTATTATATGCATAACAGAATTGTGACATACATTTCTTGAACATTCCACAATGGCATTGAAGATGGAATAGGATAAAGTCATGCCAACTGCTTTATTCAGTTTTTCAATTTGTAGAATTTCCACTGCACTTTGAGATGTTTTCGTATTCTAGTCGCCCTTCTCTATTGTCATTGAGAACCTCTGGATCGAACCAACGAACATTCAAACCTGCATCACAATGTCTAAAAACCAGAGATGAATAAATTCGACCTTTAATTTGACGGGCCTTTATGAAAGATAGATGATTGTCCTTGTATTCCTATTTTCTTCACACTGTCTAAATTACTGAGGATAATAAAAGGCAACTGCTGGGTGCTTTGTATACCAGTGCAGACGGTCGCTCATTAACTTTATTGAAGCATTTGATAATTGAATACCCTTATGTGACATGGGACCACATTAACTCAAGTCGCCTAAGTTGCCAAGGTGGCACCCGCTGGATTCTTCCACTAGACACCTGGTCTATTTTTCCGCACACATTCCATTAGTACCCACTTTGACACGCTTCTCTTCAAGTTCTATTCAACTATACAATTGATAAGACATTATATATCTGTACAGTATAAATATTAGGTTGGGCCTATATACACTCCCGATGTTCCAAATGGAGAAAATTAGAGCATTGCTGTCTATTTTTAAAAACATTGTTATTTTTTTTTTTTTTTTTTAAAAAAAGTAAAAATCCCCCCCCCCACACTTAATTATCGTTAAAACGTTTGTTGTTTGTTTTATTTCTTCCTTTGACTGATCTTACTCATTCAGGGATGCTTATACTCTGTTCGTCCATGAGGCCCAGGGAAGGGAGTTCAGTTTCGTGATATAAGATACATCAAAACACATCAAAACGTTATAAATTAATATTACATATATTAGATACAACAAACTATAACAAGATTAAACCACATCAATACATATTAAACTTGATAAATTTAGCATAAAACCAATAACCATATATTAAAATACCAAATGAATACTAGATCAAACTTTATATATTACAATTGATATAAATGCTAAGTAGGCCCGGCATATGGTATGTTTAAAAGAGGGAATTATTACAACAATCAAAATATTGACATAGATTACAAAATTCCTTACCATTTACTACATGTCATGTTTCAAAAATAGTTGATTACAATTATAACATAATCGGATGGCCACTTCAATTGCGAATTACCTTTGTTTTCATTGTTCTCCTTTACAATCAAAGAGGGAGATTTAGAGTGAAAGTTGGTTGTACTGATGTGGTGAAGTGTAGAGAGGGAGCGCTCAAAGGGATTTAAGTCAAGTCAATTTTACACAATAATTAGCCCCTCAGGCTGTAAACTGACTTACTTATTCCCTTCAGGCGAAAATAGTGGTTTTCCTCTGCAGTTGCTAGCTCCTCTTCTTAGTAACATTACAGAAATCAAGCATGTTTATCTGAAATGAAGAACAAAACCAACTGAAATAGAAGTCAAAGTCAAAGTCAGTTTAAGAAAAAAAACTACCTAAAACCATTACGCTGTAAACTTGGCTTCTATTCGTCTTGGAATTATTCGTCTCCTTAGTGCTCTTTATCTGCTACAGGAATGGACAAATCTGGTACTTTTTAAAAAAAGAGACCACGTTTAAAAATTGAGAAAGCATAAAAACTGTTAATCTCCCTTACATCTTAGGTATTCTCTTCATGATTCATTTTTTGTTCTTTCTCTTCTTTACAGCAGAACATGCAGTCTGTTATATTCATCCGAAAAAAGCAGAGAGACTCTACATTTCGTTATGTTTTAGCGCCATCTGTCGCGTGATGTAATATTAATTCTTTTGGACCATTACAGCACAGCTTAGCGCATAGGAATACATAACTTTATAACACAGTATGAAAATAACCTTACCGAAAACAATGTTAAAGGGCACAGTGAAAACACTTCAAGTGTTAATATTACAGCTCTCACTTAATTCTGGAAGTCTCCTCTCTGGCGTGACTTTTAATGTAATAGCATGTGTTCATAGATGATGCGTTTCCCAGTGAAGTAAATCCTTCTTGTGAGATCCTGAAGTTTGTTGTCCAGCAGATTTAAAACGACAGATTTTCTATAAGGTTTCCTGGAAAACACATTCTATCAGTTCAGGCTACAATACTCATCCATCGGTCTTGTCCTTGTCTCCACATATCCAATTTCAGGATCAGAACAATATAATCGTTTATGTTTCACAAGCAATAGAGAATGTTGTTCCTAGTATTTTGCTAAAATCTACCAACTTGATTGAAGATCAAACAATGTGTTTGCGAAGACTTTTAAACTAACCTCATTACAACTGATGATGCATGCGCATTGGCATAATTACAAAGGGAAAAAGGCACTACAAGGACGTGTATAGAATTTTTTTTTTAATATTCTTTTTTCACCACATTCTACAATAAATTTTAGAATATTAAAAAATTCTCCTTTAGGTGGACAAAAATCGCATTATATAAATTGTCAGCTTGGTCCATAATAACAAAAACTTAAACTGAACGCATTGTCCAGACCTACTTAACTTTCACGGGACGTATGACGGAGTTTTCTAGTATCCAAACAATTCTTTATATATCATAAACTAGTGCATTTCCCCTTGTTGGACCTTTTTGACCCTATGTATGTGGTACTTGGACCTCAGATTTGTTCTGTGCTCAGGTCTCAGCGCTTTTTTACAAGAGTGAGTAAATAAAGGTCATTTAGAAGCACATGATGCAAAATGGAAAGTTTATTCCGTAACAAACTGCTGTGTGAGAGTGCATGTGCAATGTGCTGTTAGACTGCAAGATGATATTCTATTGTATATTCATGTAAACATTATTATGACCTTTGAACCTTGGTACACTCTAACATGGTAACGAACATTAACGTCCTCCCTACCTTCATGCCAAATAGCAGTCCCCACATGTCAAAGCATAATAAACGCATGCCGAACAGACAGACTAGCAGACAGATCTCATTTTTAGTAGTGTATAGATTGACTGTAGTTTCTTGACGAAATGGAAAAAAATACAAATTATGCCTGACAGTATGATTCCACACATCTGCGATTAGCTTATTTTCCCGTTTTGATATGTGACAATAGATATATATATTACTAAATTCAATTCAAGTAATTGAAAACATTTTTTTACTTCTGTCTGAATTAAGAACTTGCTGAAAACAACAGCAAAACACGCGTTTTGCTGTTGTTTTCAGCAAGTTCTTAATTCAAACAGCATAAGAGTATTACGAGAATGGAGACAGTATTTTAATACGGACAACTTACTGAAGTGTATAATATTGAGTGGCATTCTCAAGAGCTGGACGCTAACCCCGCGCCGCGCGCAAGGGGCGGATAGCGCTGCCTAAAACTACACGGGATCCGTTTGCTCATTCAGTCCACGGGTGGTGGTAAGGGTAATTAGCCGGCCGACTATGTTTTCAGTTTGGCAGACTGAGGCCCATCTCATTTTTTCACATTCATGCGGGGACAATTGAATATTAAATTATTTTAAAAGAAACAATTATACAGATGTTTGAATCTAAAAAGAATTTTATTATGGGAATAACAGCCAATATTTTGGAAAAAAAAAGATTTGATGACGTCACGGCATTGAGTGGTTTATTATTTGCTTCGGGGGACCCATGTAGTAAAAATGACCGTACGTATACCTACATTGGAAAAAAACACAACCGATATGTATCGTTCGTCGGTTTTTGAATCAGTAGGGAAAAGGTAAATTTTGTAAATAGACATAATAAACGGTGTCTTTTGGAAAAAAAAATTAATAAGCATTTGGGCCAGGGGTTGTACAGCCCTTGATGAAATAGCGGATGATATATATATCGGTTCGCCCCAGAGGAGCAAACCGATATCTGATTACTGGACACGTGACCTGGTACCGGGACACGTGACACCAAACTATATCTTTACCGTTTATAACTACATACGGCAAAGCAGCAAGATTCTGTAGACTCTGTTGTCACAGCGTAATCGATTCAGGAGTGTGAGAATATATGTGGTTCTGTACAGGGAGGGTAGACACGATCTGCTCGATTATTTGGGCATTGGGGGATTTCCAACGGTAATTTGTGAAACTGTACAGGCTGACGGACTACAGCATTTAGATGCGCAGTCTCGGTTCCCAGAAGTGACATTTACAAAATCATCTCTTACACCTTGTTCAAAAGATCTTCGTAATATCATGAGAAATAAGAAAAAAAGATGAAGTTCACAATCAATCATGCTTCTGTTAAATTACCGATGCATAACTCAAACTCCAGGAAACTTCCCTGCAAAAGTCATTCTCTATCAAACCCCCCCCCAAATACCCTTGAACATACGCGCAATGGCTACAAGAGATGGGCTCTGTAGCCATGCGCACGATACACTCTAATATCAAAACAGCCCGTTATAAATTATTATACACCCCAAACACCCATTGCACTCCTGGATCTTGTTAAGGGGGGGGGGGGGGTATGGGCGGTCGAAAGCATGAACTTTGAAATGATTTTCTAATGTTCCTAAATAGTGGTATATACATGTTTAGATAGCATATTGTAGCCAAGTTTTGTCACAAGTTTTAAAATCCATGAAAATTTTTTGTCTGGTTGCCATGGTACCCCGTTTTGCCGTAAGGGCCTCTGATGCTAAAACACTCGAAACGAATGTAACTAAATAACTAAACATGCCTACTGGGACCCGAAAAACTTGGGTGACATTAGGCAGGAGAGTAAATACGGAGTGAACCATGAAGCGGATTTGTGATACCGTTGCCATGGCAACACCGGCAATCGACCAATCGCATAATTTCATGGGAGTATCCGTAATTTGAATGGGAACACAATTTGAAAATCGGCCTTCTGGTTCACTCGGATTATATGTGCTTAATATGTGTGCCAAATTTTCATGTTCTTAGCATGTAGCGTTTTCTAGTTACGTTCGTTCTCGTTTTGGATGTTTGGTATTTTAACGAAACGAGCTATAGGCCTCGAAACATTTAGACAAAATTAGGGCACTTGTTTGATGTGAAAAATATGGAATTATTTTTTAAATTTCATTTTATACTGCAGTATCATACTTAGTAAGGAAAGAGAATCATCGAAATAGGTGAATCAATGTCCTGTAATTAATTTTAAACATAATTTTTTAAGATCGCAGTGTGAGGGAAAACAATAAAATACATAAAATCACTTACCCAGTGACATTTAATACTTTAAATTATGGACAAGATAATATCAGTTACTTTATATACTTCAAATTAGCCCAAAATGAATGTGTTAATAGTTCATAAATAATATCTTTTAAAAAATATCTTACAAATATAAACCGTGAAATTTCACATGGATAAAATATAGGAGCTGATGCATTTTTGGCAAAATTCGCGTACCACTACTGACTTGATCAGCCATATCTCGGGCACCGAATGTCGATTTGTGATCGCAATATAAAACGCATTTTTGTAGATTTACAGTCTACACATTTAGCAATTGCATTATCTCATTTCTGGATTAGAACCATTTTATTCATATTCAGACCCCATACCACCCCCCCTTTAATTGTACAAAAATAAGAGGGGTCTATCCATAAATGCTAGTATACATATTACACTCTCAATTGCATCGCACATATTAACTAAACTACAAGTACTTCCCTTATCGCACATATTAACTAAAAACTACAAGTACTTCCCTAAACAAACTACTTATTGACAAATCTAGGTTTGAAATATGTCATCAGCAGATCAGTGTTAAATTTTATTCTATTCGGTATATCTGAGTCACATGAGCCAGTTTGTGTAAGGGCCTTAAAATTCGAGTTGTTTGCACCCTCCTGGGCAGGGACGGGGGGGGGTGGAAGGGCGGATTTATTTGTCATCCGCGCGAAAATTAGCACTCTATAGAAATGCCCAGTAAACAGTGTATGTAGATTATATGGTGTTTTAAAGCGCATGATACGGGTATTTTTCTGTCATAACTGTGCGGGAAAACGGTTTTTTTTTTTACGCAAAAGGCACACCCATAAAACGAATATCTTATACGTTAAACTTCACAAAACAATGCGTTAACTAGACAAAATAGGTCTTGGAAAGGAACAATTTGAGTCAAAATGTGGGTGCGATATGAGCCAGATACTTGCCAATACGTCGGGTCGATACGTGGTGATGCATCAGCGCTCCGTAGTCTCGCTGTGCGTTTGTTATATGTTCTGCTCGGAACTCGTGGAGTCCAATAGGCGTGGTAGGCCCCAATACATGGAGAATGAGAATAAATTTGAATATAAATAAAACGTTCTCAGCAGTATGGGACTTTGAAATGGCGCAAAAAATTGAATTTTCAATGATTTTTCTCCAAAATTCTTCTACGAAAAAAGTATCGCAGTAACAAAATTGCTTTTGTAAATGATATCTTCTTGCCGTATGGTAAAAAATTTGAATGAATTCATCAAGCGGTTTTGGAGGAGGCAATCAATCAGGCATATTAATGACGAATTGAGGTATTTTTTCCATGAGAGCTTTTTTTTTTCCCCACAGGAGCGCTTGGTAACCCCAAAATTCCCAACTATAGTATGAACATCGGGCGCAGTCCTTCCCCCTGCTCCTGGTGATTAATTGACAATTTATCACCTTGAAGGCGGTGTCCCGCTCTGACTAGGATAGGTTTATATTCCGCCCGAAAGTGCACATTGCGCGTAGTGATATTTCCCCAAAATGGCTTATCATTGTTTTAATGAAAAATCCTTCCATGTATTTTATATAGATAGGAATTTGATCCAGGACCTCAAACGAAATAAAGGTCTACCTTCCTGAATCAGTGGGCGTAAACATTTAAGTGTTCCAAGAGGCCGACAGAGGAGGCATGTTTGTTTAAATGTACTAACATTGCCCAAAATAGATTGGGTAAGAAATGCGAGGTAATATTTTGAGGAAAGTGCACCCCCCACCAAAAAAAGAGAATTAATGGCCAATGGTATATTGCGAAAATGATCATAACTCATGATTGCGGGGGTTATACCCGCTCGGCGGGACAGTAAATCAAGAAGACAAACACCCTGCCAAATCTTTTTCGACCATAGTAAGAACCATAACGAAAACTATTGAAACATTTTTCCGGCATTTTCTCTAAGTACTCTGTACTGTTCACCCAAATACTTCAATATATGTCGGCGCTGCACATATTGATGCGCATCCTAATTCTGCCTCAGTATAATGTCCTTTCACTGATCTTTATAGTCTAATTAGACCGCCTTGGTGTCAAACCGGTATTCTGAGCAACTGGCAAAGAGTTTCATCAGGCATTCCTTCCTTTCTGATATTGGAATGAAAGCGACTGCTCGGCCCGGGATACACCCGAGATTGGAAAATGGTACAAGATGGTAGGTCTGTACGTCAAGGGCACAAGGCCTCAGGACGGAGACGAAGAACCAGAGGAAAACCGAACCGACGGCAAGACGTAGAAAGGAAAAAAAAAACTCCAAATACAATAAACACCACAACAACAAACACAAAACAACACAACAACCACTAACAAAAACACACACTAACACACACACACATACCCACACACTTACAAAAGCCACACACAACATACAACGAATACTCACACGCCACACACATACACACACACACAGAAAACACACACAACTATATTACAGATATATACACACATGCAAACATCCGAGATGGCAAAATCTTGTTACCCTTTCATTTGAAAAACCATTAATTAAGAAATAAAGGGACTGAGGGTTGCATGTGTGGAGAGACCATCGAAAGACGTGATGGTAAGACCTCGGAAAGGTAAAAAAACCAGGAATAATGGGCTCCTTGAGGACCGAAAAACACTTGGAGACCAATGTAGTCAATGTTTTACGCCTGAGGACACATTATTCGGCATAAACATGACATCCGCACCGTTATTTCTATTCTATTCCTGAATAAATGATAACAATAACAGAAAAAAAATGGGCAATTTCTTACTAAAAAACCACAGTAAAGGGGCGTGACAGATTTAAATTGCCGAATAGAGCCATAGTATTCCTACGCGTAAAAGTTAGCTGCGTGCGCTCTAATGATAGTGGTGGTGACACTCGCCGAAAAGAATAAATATTCGCTTTGCATCACGCCACTCGGGCTAATCGCGACTCCCATTATCGTAGCAATAATGGGCAGGTAAAGGCCACCATCAAAGATTGCCGTAAAGGTAATAGAATTAAACAATCGAGATATTGTAGGGGTATTTTTAGCCCAAATTATTTGGCACCACGGCTGACCATCTAAAAATGTTTGTAGGAAAATTACACTTGTTAAAAAATTCCGTAAATGAAGAAAAAAAATTTTCGTAAATTTACGGAAATCTGATTGACGAAACAATAACATACAAAAACAACAAAAACACATTAAAAATGTAATTACGGAAATATTCAAAATTTCTGCAGCAAATAGGTCCGGACTTTTTTTTGGGTTCACGTAAATTTTAAAATACACATTTTTTCCGTAATATGAGACAAATTTCTGTAATAATTACTGTCAACGTTCCGTGTAATTGACAGAATTTCTGGTTAAATTCTACCCTAAAAATGTCTGGAAATACTGCTGCCAGAAATTTCCGTATTTTACTGAAATTTTTAACAGTGTAATAAAGTGGGGATCATCGCCAAGGGTTTTTAGATGCATAATTCTAAATTGGAGCATTTTTAAAAAGAAATTGGCCAAAAAAAGGGTCAGTATGATCCAAGATTGTAAATAAGTCATACAACATACGTAATTTTGTATATTATTGCATACTGCAAATTGTAATATTTGCATTTTTGTTCACTGAAGTGTCGGACATCTCAACACAGTTGAATTCAAGCGATTAGATTAGCCTCATATGAACAAAATATGATAAATGAATACAGATAAATATAAAAAATAATCTAACTATAAACAGCTGATAAATAGGTAAGTATTTTTGATCAACGTTCATCGATAAGCCCTTTTTCTTTTGATCTAAACATATTGAAAGAAAGATAGCTTATTACACGGAGAGTAATGTGATACACTTGGTAAAGAATTGGCTTTAAACCGGTAAGTATGTGTTGGTTTTCACTGTGTTGCCATGAAGGATGACAGTCCACGCCCATATATCCCTAGCGTCTTTGGAGGAAAAATCTGACAATCACCGCAAAAAGTGAGGCAAGAGTTCCATATGTACCACTCCTCAAATTTCTACATGTAACAAATTCATTTTTAATATTGGCCTTAGGGTTAGGAGTGTTGTTGGTGTTAGGCCATAAAAATTGTTTCCTGTAGAAGGGGGGGGGCAATATAGAAATCTTTCCAAAAATAAGGTAGCGGTATTTTTGTTGTCAGATCTAGGAGCAATTAACTCAAGACAGGGGTCCGCTCCGTGATTTTTTCGTGGAGGCGTTAAGGGACGTTAGGGATATGGGCGGTCAGGCATGCATCTATGGCAAGTTAGATGTGTAATAATTCCAAAAAAATGTTTATTTGCCAATAAGTGGTGTTTTATCAGCAATATGCACTGTTACTAATAAAGTTGGAATAATTTTTTCAGACCCAATCTTAAAACGTATTTCTGTTTGACCGCCTCAGTGATCATATTAGAGTAGGTGAATGACCTAAAATGAGTTAGACCACTACCAGCGGAAGCTGAATCCATGCATAATTTTGAATTACGTAACAATGCCTTTTGTTGGGAGCTATAAAAGGCCAGACGTCTGTTGTTTGTTCCTTTTCTCTGCTCCAAACCTGTGTACAATGAGCCCACGTTTTTCAGAGTTGGGAGTTACCTTTACATCAAAAACTGACACAGAGGTTCCCTTGACTATGCCTCGTCCAACGGCATTGTCAATACGCCGAAGACGGGTTGCACTCCGAAGGAGTTTATGGCCTGTAAAATCCTCAGACATTATCGTGAGGTGGGTCCATTTGAGGCCACAAAAATTTCCAGGATGACCACGATTGATTGCCAGACGAGATGATCGTCGACTGCTTAATCTGTGCCGTAGAACCCGGAAAATTCCAAGGAGCCGTCTTCGTCGTTTGTGGAGAAGACACTATGGAATCAACCTTTCCCGTCAAACTTCTTGTCAGAAGGGTTTATGCAAACAATTTTCGGCTGAAAGTCGACAACGCCACGCTGCACAGGGCCGCTGTAGTGAGACAATTTCTTGAGACAGAGGGAGTGGAGCAGATACCATGGTCTGCTTGCTCCCATGATATGAACCCTATCGACATGCCTGGGATGCCTTAAGCCGAGCCATCAATGACAGGGACAATCTTCCTCAAATTATACAGGAGTTAACTCAGGCCTCTGACCGAAGAGTGGGACGCCCTGCCCATTGACATCATAAACAACCTTGTGGACGGTATGCCGCGACGTCTTGACGCACTGATTCATGCCAGGATTGGCCATACTCGACATCAGTGACTGATTGACATTTAAAACAGTACTATTGAACATTTCGATGCATGAAATCATCCAAAAATGTGTTATCTGTCAAACTAAATGTAACAAAATCATTGAATCTTCTGTTCAAATATCCCTCTTCCTTTCAGGCTAACTTGGCTAAGGACACAGTTCGTAAAGGGTTAAGTTCATGGTGATATGCTCGGAAGGATCAACCGAGTGTGGCGATATACACCCTAGATACCACAAATATTAAACTCACACTGTAAGAATCATTCCATAAAAAGTGGTAATGTTTTATCCCAACTTTATGGGCAACAGCTTGCCATGCAGCGCATGTGCACCAGATGCGTGAATTATGGGTAATAAACGCACGCATCACGTGTGATTAGAGTATAGTAGAGTTATATTTTACGTAATTGACTTCAGCAAGGTTTAAAGGTGGGTGGCCCGATCAGGTGCACTTGGAAGCATATCACTAAAGGCATCTGATTACAAATTTTGAGTTAAATCAGTCCAATCATTTGGAAAATAGAAGCAAAAATATGTACTAAATTGTTCCATAGGGATGAGTGTATTTATTAAAGTTTCTTATTAATGTGGTCGATCACATTCGGAGACGTTTTTGTTCATAACATCAAAAGGAAACTTCTTATGGTCTTTAACATTGAGGAATGAGAAAATAATGAACTTTCATCTGAAAACAACAGTTATCTGAAACCAAAATCTCAATATTTATAGAGTAAATGGGGGGGGGGGGCGAGGTTGACGATCGGGTCACCCACCTTTGAGTGCTCACCTACTAATAACAATGGTTAAATAACACTAGACATCAATGATCAATCTCAACCGTCTATATACAGTGCCAAGTAAATTCCACTATTTTGACATAATTTTTACATAGGGTTAGCGAAGCTGGGTATTGCATTCCACTTGAGAATAAGGAAAGGGCGTTGGAAGACATCATGCAAGATCATTTCAAGTATCGCATCTACTTCTTGCTTCCAATCTACGTCCGTATGGTGAAGGCAGATGATCTGTACCTGAGGTCCAATGAACAGACAAAGACCAGATGGCAGAGTTGTTGACCACTACTGTGTTCTTGATGTGAGTTGAATATCCCAACAGGCACCTTTGGTGCTTCCGCAATCGTTAGCTATCTTTTAGTGAAAACGGGTAGTAGACGTCTTAATGTATAATGGTAGTCGTAATAGTGGTAATTTTGCGCAGGGCAGTCATTCCATCTTTTTAACTTCTCTGGCAACTTATCTGGGACCTTTCCTTTAGAATACATTCAGGATAAACAAGAATTTGTTATATTTTCCTCCAGTTTACGGCCAGAAAAGAAAAATTGCGAATTGTTACAACTACGACCGAATTTGCACGTAAGAATAGGTACACATGGATTACTAAGGCTAACGGTTCAGTTGATTTAAGAATCTTACCTTTTTTATTTACAGTCGGGGATGAGGTTGGTATCACGAAATGGCCCTTTAACTTTGTCACCACAGTCAACACCAGGTCGGCTACAATAGACATCGTTATGTAAGAATTACTCCTATGGCAAAATAGTCATCCGATCAGTTCTTTTGAGGCAGGATAGAGCTTTGAGCACACTCGTCAAAATACCTCAGACAAATGCTATCTTAAATATGAGATTAGTACTTTTAAATACATTTCAGGTGCCCATTATACCAGGGACATACGGGAAAGATGAGTTCTACAAGAAGATTGAGGACCACCTTTTAACTCACTATCAAGCAAGACCAAATTGGCCAAGAATCATTTCCTTACTTTCGACACAGTGGGCAAATTATACCCAGACCTAAACAAATGGAAGAGAGTCTACCTTCTGTTCAATAGCGACGGCACCTTTGATAATGAATTCACCTCAAGGGTTGGATTTGAAGAGAACCCATCAAGTTGTGATGGCGCAATTGGTTAGCGCGCTCTAGTACTTACAGAGAGGTTGTGGGTTCGAGTCCATTCACAGCAAGTTCCTTTTACGATAGTTAGCTACGCCCGCCTTTGTATCAATTTCTTTCGCCTATACATTATTCTATAATAAAAATCACATCAGATTCGATGTCACTTATATCTTACGTATATAGATATATATATATATATATTATATATATATAATATATATATATATATATATATATATTATATATATATATATATATATGTGGCGCCGTAACAGTATATTTAACAGAGTCAAGGGTGGCGCTATGCGGTAAGTTAATATAGAATCATAGGTGCTAAAGGTTACGCACATAAACGCATTTTAAGCCAATGGGGCATGACTATAAAATGTGTACGGTATATCAGTTTCTGGCGAGTAAAAGTATGTGTATTTTTGAAGTTGATGAATTCTACGTGTAAGACATATCTACCTTCAGAAATGAAAGGCTTGGTCAGATATGATAAACCCAATGAGTATGATAATATGTCAATATAGATGGTCATGACCAAATACAGTTTCTTTTACAGAACTGGCCACTCAAGAGAGTAATATTGTACTTTTGTAGTACTCGAACAGTAGATTTTGTAAAGACTCACATTTAGTAACTTTTAGTGTTTTAAATGTGAAGTATAGTATCAGTAGTCATTTATTAATATGGTTACAGTCCCAGCTGTGTTTAAGTTAAATATATTGATTTATATTCGATTGCTTGTTTCGATTTGATTGTTTTGCATGAGAGGAGGATCCTGAGTGTGGAACACTGAAACACTGCCGTGGGTTGACGAGTACATTCCAAAATGTGAAATCTGATTGAAAACCATTACTAATGAAATACACAAGTGAGATGTTGTCCTGTCTTCTTGGTATAGTCCTATAAACATACATGACCCTAGGCGCGGTTTAGGATGCAACCTGTCAAACTTTAAGATTAAAACCACAATCGGTCATTTTTCCAAAATCAAAATGCCCATTTTGTCTCTAAATTGCTAGTGTTAGGTCATATCAACACATTCTCTTGCTGTTCTTTGTGAAAAACAGACACGCATTTAAAGCGGTCTTGAAGATGCCTTTCACGACTGTTTCTAGACCTAAAAAAGTCGGATCCTGAACCTTTATTAGTAATCAAAGCATAAATATTATCATATCTTAATAAATACGACATGGTACATTTAGCTACAGAGAGCTTTACTACAACAACTTCCAATACAACAATACAAAAATGGACTTTGATGAAAAATAGGGGGCGCGATTTGTTTACATTTTGGAAAGGCAATCGCTGATATAGTGGCTAAGGTAATCAAACATAACTTGCAGCCCATGATAATCCTTCACCTCAATGTTAATCATCCTCAATTATGTATTCATCAACAAATCATCGGATATTCTGATTGGTTAAATATTCTTGTGGAGGAGAATCAATCCTCACCTCTACTATATACCGGGTGTCTAAAAAAGAGAACACTCAAAACCCCCCTCTATTTCACGAAGAGAAAAAAGGAAACCATACAAATTAATGCACATCTGAAAAGTGCATTATTGTTAGGTTTCCGACCACCGAACAAATCTTTCCAAAAGAACATATTGACCGAGCTATGGCCGATTGAAAAATTTGTACCACTTTTCATTTTATCCACCAGGTTGTTTACTGTTTTTAAAAGTTTTATTTAGTCAATACACATTCTCCAAACATATTCTAGAGAGCATCTTGTGCTAGGCAGTCTGCTGTGCTCCAATGGTGATTTGATGATTTTTAACTTGTATTTTGGTGCGATATTGTTGTATTTCCTCTGTGAGAGTTTTAAATGTAAAAGAAGCATGCTCAAAGCTGCCATTTTTTCCCTTTCCCCTTTTTTTAAGGGGGAAATAAAACACTAACATACCAAAACAATTAAATAACATAATACAAGGAAAAAGTACAAGTGATGCCTAAATACTGAAACATACAAAAAGAAACAAAAATACAGCAAGTAAACGTGCGTCATCCCCCTGGCAAGATGGCAGTCTGAAACAGACCTAAGATGGCCCTTTGACCTTGGTCCATGACCCTTGACATCATCCAAACATGAGGGAACCCCTATGCCCTTAACACCAAGTCTAGGTTAAGCGGACTTAAACTTTTCGAATGAGACGCGAAAAACGAAAACCTAACCAAAACCTAACCAAACTGGAACACACACATACATACACATACATACGGACATTCGCACCCTCGCAATATCCCCCTCTGCTTTTCAAGCCAGGGGGATATAAAAACTCCTTTAAAAAGGAAAGGGGCGCCCCAAGGAGTGAGTCATGTTTGGGTTGTTCTATGTGGATGGGAAATACTTTGTCCGACAGAATTGGTCGACCACAATATCAGTTGAATTCGTGACCGTTTTATTGCAACTTAATAATGTGTATTTTTAACGCGCGACATATCCACGTAACGTGATCAAGGCGAGTGGCGGCAGCCTGAAAGGCGCTCAGCACATCAGAGAAACCATAATACCGAAACAGATTTATGCCAAGAAGCTCGATTTTAGAGCAGGAGGAAACCGGAGTACCCGGAGGAAAACCTGCGGGAACGAGTATGGATCGAGAAAACCAAATTCACATAAAGCCACGAGAACGAGCCCCTACTGGGGATCGAACCCGGGACCTCATTGGTGAAAGGCGAGGGAAGATACGCTGCGCCAACTCGTTCCCCCTAAACTTGGTGAGTACAAAGTGGTTTAAATAAGTATAAAAATAGGTATATATTGAAATACAAGAATATAGTATGACAGTTTAGTGAATTAACATTTGGAGTTTTTGGTGTCTATTAGTAAGTTGAAGCATTTTTAAATGAATACATATAGTGCTAAGTGTATATTTACAAACTGAAAGGTGGGCAATCAAATCATAAGCTGAAATAGGTTTTTTGTGTGGGATTGGAAGTATTTTTAGAGCATACATAAAGTGGAATTATGATCATAATTGTGATGTAGTTCAGGATGCAATGAAGCTTGGATTTGATTCTCCATCTTTAATGTAGGTGCATAAGTGCTTAGTATAGAAGTATACATGTATTTAGCTAATATTACAACTAAGAATAATACAGGTTATTAAACAATATATACAATAAGTGCAGACATTGTGCAAGTAGCATTGGAAAAACGTTGTTTTTTTTCTAATTTAAAAGTTGTATATTCACGTGATTGAAAGTTCCATTTGAACATTGGTGTTATACAGTGATATTATATGGGCAAGGAAATATTTGTTTGCTAATTAAATGCACTTGCATCAGGAAATTTGAGTTTTTAAACTTATGTTTATGTACAATTTACAAGTCGGAAAAAGGAGGAGTGTATGTGCGTTAAAATCAGAATGTAACAGCAATGTTTTGATTTGTGCTAATTTTTTTATGAGAAATACTTCGAATAACATATTAGTAACATTTAAAAGATAGTGTTTCTTAATATCAAATCAGCTATATATGTGTTTCAACTTATTAGATGCAGTAAGATGCAAAGAATTCACGCGCCGATATTTCATGTTGGAATACAACTTAAAATCTTTTATGACTTTTCTGATAAGTTCAAAAGTTAACCAAATAGTAGTAACAAGTTGACATTAGTTTCAGCATCAATACATTAATTTGTGTTATTGTGGTATCTTTGCAATCAGTTAGAGCATATCAAATTGAAATAATCAAAGCTAATAACTTATCACATATTCATAATGTTGTATTCCAACATCTTCATAAGTAAATACTTAGGGAATTAATATCACATGTGGTACATAATTTGTTCAGTGTCTCTTGAATGAACAACAACAGAAAAACCAAAATTACTAACAGGGAAAGTAAATAAACAGGAGCAAGTCATTCCAGTAGAATGAGAGATAAATTTGGCAAGATAGAAATGGCCGTGGCCTTATATAGACTCTATACAGTTTTCTTGCTTAGTATTGTGGTTTTGCCACTTAACAAACCTGGCATTTATTTGTCTAGCCTAATATGCAGTATTCATATTGAAATATCGTGCTAAAATTGAATACCTTAAAATTAAACTCAATATTAATCAAAGACTATTAAGTCAGTCTTTATTGTCAAAAAGGAGTAATGATAATTAGCAATATAGCTGTCCTTCAAAGTAAACAGTTTTAACAATTGTAATTTATTGAAGATAATTCAAATATGCCTACTTCGCCATAGCTTATTTCAAAATCAAAGCAAGTTGACCCATTTTAGGACAAATTCCATAATGCTTTTAAAAATGTTCTTAGCCCAGTTCTGTATGTTAGAGTGAATGTTAAACTCTACATATGTTCCAACATAAGAACTACAAAGAATTTCATAATAATTCCGACAATAGTCCCTTGGTAATATTTGCCGTTGGCAAAATGTAGAAATCAAATGTTCATGTGCTTACAATTGTTTTTTGTATTATTGGTTTTGGCCGAAAGGAAATACAAAATGCTATTTTCCCAATTTTTAAGCTTATAACACGCAGCAATTTCACTCCCATTCTCAAGAGTATTTAATGCGGTTCAAATGTTTCAAGAGTGAAATTAGACTGAAGAGTGAAACTTTAGTTGCATGTATGAGAACTGAAAAGTGAAGAAGTGTCTTCACTTCTTGGTTATTTTTTAAAGAGTGAAAGCTAGGTTTTAAGAGTATTTCACTCTTGATATGGAGGTGAGCGAACTTATACGTGACAAAACTACCAGTGGATAATTTCAGATGAGGGTGGCAAACAAACGGATGTAAGTCAGCATGAAAGAAATATTAAAGAGTGTTTCTAATTCTGCTGTTATTAAATGCCTCATAGCTAAAGTTATATAATGTTAGTTTACATACGGCATTGAGATGTTTACATTTTGAGAAATGAATAGATTTGTTTAGAGGAAAATATTAAACATCACTTTTTTCAAAAAGCAGTATTACAGTAGAATATTTAAAAAATATTATAATATTTGTTCAGTGTGAGTTACATCCTTCTGGTTTGTTAATTTGATTATATTGCTCCCTTAATTAGTCTTAGTATACAAGGTATAGTCCGAAATCACTGGCCAAATGTTTTATTAGAGTGTCAAAGTATAAAGCTTGCATAACTTTTAACAGCTTGATATTAAATTTGGTGAACATCTACTACAATAAATACATTTTAGAAAGAATGTTTTTTAAACGACCCAATAACACAAAATACATAATTAAAATTTAATATAATATTGGATACATTCTTTAGGAGTCCTTTAGTTTCAAAATGAGAGATTTGTACTCTTTTTGAATCATCTATTAAATTATACCTCTTAACAATGCTAAAAAAGTGCACATTTTTGTGCATTGAATCATAAATGATTGTAATAATCAATGAAGTATAGAAGGAAACGCCAATTGTATGTTCGTTATGATGGAATTTGGAATTTACATCAAGTTATCTCTAACTTGTCTAATTTAATGAAACCACTATTGCGAGGTTAAACATGTAAGTAGCTATTCCCACTTTGTTTTCTATCTATTCAAAGTAACAAAATTCCTTAGTAAGGCATAGATTAAAAAACTAAAAACTCTGATGCCAACAGGTTATATTGTATTACTCTTGTAAAACTGAATATATAGGTTTAGTTTTACTACTTTATTACTAAATCAAGTATTCAATAATTACAAATAATGGGAACGTGACAGCTCTTCACATGCCCAAAAGTGTTCTTTGCTGAATGGGAATGTAACAAACATTTGACCTCTAATAATTGCCTATACTGATTCAGATGTTTTTCTTTTAATTGAGTGTCTAAGTCATAACTGTGTGAAAACTAATGTCATTTTCAGAATAGGAACAAGTTGAACAACAGCTAATTTAGGATCAACTATTTAAATTCCATGTAACAATCCATACAAGTTGTAGGTGTGCGTGTACACTGAAGCACACGCGTTAGCAATGGCAAAATTCTGTGAAAAGTAGAACAGAAACTTCTTTCTGGGCAGAGTATAGTGATTTTTTAAATTTAATTTCATGTAAAGAATAAGGTTATAAAAGCTTATGTTTTTAGATTTTTTGAGATATAGGAAGTTAAATTTGTTAAAGAATTGGTGGTTTGGAATTTTTGGTTATGCACAGTATTTTATGGAATGTTTACGGATCATAATTTTGGTTCATGAATTTGAAGCTAGTGGAATTGGACAGTAGGCACTTCCCCCCCCTTCTGCTTCGTTTGGGTGTTTTTATTATCACACCAATACTTGGAAATTTTGGAGGTAGCTTTTAAGATATGAGAGATTTTTTTATTTTATATATTTGCGGATTTATTGGAATTGGAACTTGATTGGAAAAAGACATATTGTCACATTAGTTTCCAATCTTGTAATATTATGTATATTAACGTTTTCAAAGAAATGAGAAATTTGATTTTTCAAAAAATATAAAAAAAGTAAAAAAAATGTTGTGCAATTTTAATATATTTTTTGTTAAATTGACTTGTTTTAGCCGTGATCATTTGGGTGCATTTACACAATATGTATATTGGAATCAAAAGACTATTTTAATAGTCCCATGGACTAGGAACAAGATGGAATTTCAGATGTTTTTTAAGGCAAGGGAACTTTATAATATTATTAAACGTGGAAACTAAGTTGTTTACTGTTTTTTTTAGTGACACAGTTGTTTTGTGAACATGCTAATTTTCAGACATGGAATATTCCATATTGACCAAACTGGTCACAAGAAAGTACACGCACATAAATTTGACACTCGATTGGTGTGCAACGGCGATGATAGGGTCACTAGAGGTCGATAATGTTAATTAATACCAAATATCAAAAAAAAGCTCAATCTCAAAATTAATGCTGTCATCTTGAAGTCATGGATACACACTACAAAAAAGTCAATTTATGACTGTCATATGACCCATGATTAAGGGTTGAGTAAGAAATAGGAGGTCAACTTACGTTACAATTAAAATATTAACTTTTACAGATTACATAGTATTGTCACTATGACTCATGTAGTGGTGGTCAGGCATGACATTTTCCCCTGCTGAAGTTACTTATGACATTTTGATCAAAGGTCATCTGGGGTCACCACGTAAGGTTAAACTCCTTTACTGTGTGTAAATTTTGAAACAATGTAAATATCAACTCTTAAACCCCATCCTCTAGTACTTGATGAGAGGTCACAAAAAGTCAAATGACGATCACACCCTGACCAATGGGTTAGGGGTCAAAGATCAATACATTACATGAATGTTACCTTCAAATGACTATTCCTTTTACATATTACTTTATATGATCACTGATTCATGTATTTGGTTCAGCAGCTTGACAGTTCCCCACAAAATTTACTTAATTGACAGTTTGACAAAAGCAATCCTTGGGTCATTAAGTTTAACTCGTCGTTGTGTGAAATTTAAAAGCAAGTAAATAGTAAATTTTTTCCATCCTGTAGTACTTGATTGATATGGTCATAAAAGCTAATCATGACTCCATCACTGACCCCATGTTTAGAGGTATACCGTTCAAATACATCAAATTACGTTACACTTCAAATTACTACTTTCTACAGATTACAATTTGATCATGTGACTCATGTATGTGGTGTAGTTTGATATCTACAAAGTTACTTAAAGGGATTAGCAGCGATAATGCAAGAGAATAGAAAAATGTGGAAATCTGGGATAAGTGTGAAAATTCCATATAACTGCGTTAATGTAGAAATGAACGACCAAATGGTGAAAGAAATGATTTTAGGAAATTTGTCTTACTGGTTTTTGCAAATTGACATACAGCGACTGCGTCTCAAAATTTGCACTAAATAGCTAATTGTGGTTGACACCAGTACAGAATAAACAAAGATCAATAGTGTTTGTGTTTGAGGTCAAATTATACAGGTCATGGAGCACAATATCACGCTGAAAATCTGATATTCACCGGGAAAGGCTTGTTTGATCTCAAGTTGGAATTTTGATACGCACGTATAGAAATTACAGAATTGAATAAAAATTAGTGCCTTGTCTTTAATACACGGATTTCAAGCCAACCATTTGCAGGTTACGTTCGTATATCCATGCCACTAACAGAAATATAAAAAATGAATTTTGATTTTTTTCGATGTTTCGGATTAGCAAATCGCTGCTAATGCCTTTAATGAAATTTTGATCAAAGGATATGGAGCACAGGAGTCCCAAGATGTGATTTTAACTAAAAATGCTACTTCTACCAGTTTTGGTCTGAGTACTTTTGACAGGTTTAGATTTGTACACAGATTTAGTTTGTTATTTGTGATTTTGCTAATTTGTTGAAGAGCAATTGATGGTGTAAGTAGAGATACCTTAGTTAGTGAGGTGTAGTTTACTTATGATGTTGGCACTGGTTCCATTTCCCACGCTAAAAGTACACTTAAGGGGAAGGAGATCCAGGATTTCATCTTCTATGTTTTCTGCTGTTGTTGGCATAGGAATGCGTTTAGCGTGGAAGATGGAAACTATTGTGCTTCCAAATAGTCTATAATGTTGGATGACATCTTCAGCTTTGATGGCTAGCTGTGTTGTTGCAGTGTGTTCTTGTGCATTTTCTGCAATATGCTGGTTGCACTTTGGGCAGGTATCATCTTGTAACTTCTTTTTCATGCATGGTGGGTTGGGGCATGATGGGTATAGTCGTGTGCCTCCAATCTCCAGGATTTCTCCGTCATACTGCAAAGTTTCCTCTTCTAAATCCGTATCAGAGAGGTCGTCCAAGTCTTGTGGAGTTGGAATAACCTGTAGAAATGAATTAGGAATGCTTCATGATTGTAATCTAGTTACAATATAATGGGATATGCTTTTTGTAGCAAAAGGTGAAGTATAAGAGCATTTGAGATTGTACAAATTTTAGGTTTGATTATTGCATATAAAATTTGGTTAATTGATGAGTTCTATTTGGCAGATAATTGAATATTGTAATATTTATATAAGTTTATTTGTATAAAATGTATAACTGGCAACATCAAAAGGTACATTTGGATATTTATTTTTTTGGACATTTTTTTAAATCAAAAACATTAATCCTAGGCTACTGCACATGTGTTTGTTGCATTTTGTAAGTGATCGCCTACATAAGACTTGATTTTTCATAAGGGATTTGGGAATTGTTATGTGACTTTGGAAAATTTTATGCGATTTCATTTTGAAGAGAAACGTAAGTGGAATTTCAAAGTGTTTATAATGAAAAAGCAAATTTATGATAAATTATTTGTAGACTTGGAATACTTACTGTTATGGAAGTGGATGGGTTGTCGTTCATATCTATAGTTGCCTTCTGTAGAAAAGAACCAGTCAGTCCATTCTTGAGTATTACACAGTCACCTTTTATTAAGTCGGGTATCAGTTGGGTTGTCTTTCCCCACACACTTATCGGTATAGATCCTGTTTTGTCTTTTAAGTTGAACTTTATCAGTGGAATATCTTCAGCAGTGGCTCTTGATGTAACATGTCTAAGTGGATGGATCTGTGTAATTGGAATAATTAATTGATAATATGTTAATTCGCTGAATGGTGTACAAGACTTGTTAATTATATTAAGCAATACAAATTGTATATGTACAATATACTGTTTTGATGGTGAAGCAACGGATTTGAAGCAATGGACACTTTTTGAACTTAACACTATAGATAATATTGTGCTCTTCCATCAATTTGAGTTTTTAGCTTCATTGGTAATGGTGTCATTACTAGTAATACAGACATTGCTGGTTTGTGTTTGGCCATGCGCACATGGGTTTTGTCAACAATTGTGTGCGTTGGCTATTTAAGAAAAGATTAATAAATATTCATTAAGCAATGTTAAAATATCCAGACATTTTGTTGAGGTAAGTGAGGGTTTCTTTCTTTTGACTTTTTTTTAAAGAGCATTCAATGTTCCTGACAGTTTTGTTGCAATGTATTGTGGAGAGTGATTTGTAATAAACAAACTGGTGTGTAAATGGATTATCAATATGAGCATTTTGAAAATGGGTTTATAATGCTTTATTGCTTTTATGAGCAAGTTTAAGTTTTTTATTGAGTTGATGGAGCGTATGTGTAAGTACTAAGCTCAAATGTAGGGAACAGAAGAAAATAAACATCGAAAATCTTAATTTTGATATAAATATATGCTAGAAACTTACTAGCATTATCAAGTAATGTATTGATTGAGAAATAGCCAAAAATTTTGGTTTACATTTTAGTGTCTGAATGAATTTGAAAAAATATCTATGCAGTTATTTGCATACAAGAAAGGAAAGTTTTATTTGGAATCGGAAATTGCTAATTGATAACATGCTGAAGGATAACAATCATTTCTTAGTATGGAAAGCACACGTACTGAGAAATTCCCAAATGAATTGAAACTGCTGGTTTGAAGAGGTCCATACGATTAAAGGTGCAACAAGAGATTTTGAGGCACCCCAAATATGGTGTCATAGTAGTAATTTCATATAGATTAGATGCTCAATTGATTTCTTACCTTGTATTTGGCTACAGAAATGTCTTAAAAGAGAGAAGGGCGATTTTGATTTGCTTATATTTCAATATAAAACATAGGCTGAATTTCGTATTTGCTTTTATACGATATTAAAAATTTCATAATTTTTGTACCAAAGAAACATTTCTCAGCTTAATCCCTTTAGTTGGGGACATTTGTGACGGAAAGCTTTACACCAGGTCAAAAATCAGTAATTTCGATTTTTTTTAGGGACACCCGATATGTGAGATCTGTCGTTGCACCTTTAAAGTATATTAATACATATGTAATGTGCAATTATTTATGTTAAAATTGGATAGTTTCATACCTTAGTTACTTTGCCTTGCAAGTGTGCTACTTTGGTTTTGGTGGGGACTTCGCTGCACGGCTGATGGTTGATGGGGTGTCAAATGCTAGTTTGGCGTTATCAAAAACATCTTGTGGGATATCCAGAGGATGATTAGGCACCTTCATCACACTGCTTAGTCGGTTGAGATAAAGTTTACCTCCGGCTGCGAAGAAATCTTGTATTCTGTGATCAAGAAATAGAATTGAGGATTAAGGTTAATTTATATTTGGCAATTAAATATTTTGGAAATATGTGATTTACAGTAGGTGGCAAGATTTGCGATTATATTTTATAAAGCATTGCTATTGAAAAGGTTATCAAAATGATTTGGACAACAAAGAATTTGTATTTAGATATTATAAGTGACAATATAAATATCATTTTATATTATTCAGTTAATTTTGTGAAATGTTTGGAAATGGATAAATTTACAATATTAATATTGTAATGGAGAATTTTGAATGAGGTGATTTACCTTATTGTCCTATTCTTGGGTATCGCCGATTCCAAGGTCTTTATGATGTCTTTAGGTGCGGCAATCTGTACATATTTTGTTTGGTCACAACAACTGACATACAGTCGTCCTTTTGAGTCTGGTGGCTGCGATGAGATGGTTACTACCTTCACAAGTAATTGGGCGGTTCTGTAAGATGTTGGTTTAGTAGTTGCTAATACCTCTGCCAGAGGGATTGGTCCCTGTTAAATAAAAGTATAGAAGAAATTTGCTTGTAATTGTAAGGTTAAGATATAAGATTTGGAATTTTTTGAAACACTACTCCATACAATGTAAATGTCAAGTTTAAGAATGAATATTTAGTTGTTTGTTTTTTGAATTAAATGTGTTTTATTATGAAAAATACAATAGAAAAATTTTGAACCAAAATATTCTTTTTAATTTGTTAAAAAGTTTTTGAATTATGAAAGTTGAAATTTTAAAGGTTATTCAATAAATGAAGGAATGGCATAGCAAATTTGAAATTTTGTTAAAGTTTAAAGTTGCATAATTGCGTACACAAGAGAAGTTTACAACATCACGTAAAGTATCTACAATGGTAATTAGGCTATGGACTAAAGTTGTTGAGGCATACAATAATTTGCTTACAAAATCTAACAATTGTCAAAATTTACTTCCAAATTTAACCCAACACAACTAAAAATTGTATTTCTATGAACTGACTTTACTTGAAAATCTTATATATATTACCAACTTTTTAACATTATTTGATTTTAATTAAATTTAGTGATCTAAAGACCACTTATAAAATGTCACTCAATTAATGATACTAAAACACATTCCAAGATTCACTTTGCAAAATTTACTATATTTATTTAAATTTATAGTTTCATTCTAAAACACATCAATCCATGTACATCATGCATCTCTTCAAATAATTCAACAGGTAATTCCAATAGTAATTGTATTTGCAAAAAATTTAAAAGTGCAACCAGAGATTATGAAGAACCTAATATTGTCTCATAGTAGTAGTCTATATAAAAGACACTTAATAAATTTCATACCATGTATTTGGCTATACAAATGTCTTGAAAAAAGCAAAACAAAATATTTTCATTTATATTTCAATATAAAACAGACTAAATTTTTAATTTGCTCCTATCAAAATTAGAATTTTCACAATAAAGAATCATTTTTCAGTTTCATCCTTCAGGTGTGCTGTTTTTATGAAAAGTTTTATATCCAACAAAAACTAGCACTTTTGATTTTTACAAACATTTAATATGTGAAATCTCTCCTTGCACTTTTAACAGATGTATTACATGCACATATATTTACTTCTACATTGTATTATTCGAAACACTAACAAAAGTATCAAAATTTATAGTCAATTACGAAAATATAACAAAAATCATACTCAAAACTGTTTTAAAATTCACATAAAACATTACTCATATTTAAATATCCAACCATTTGACTAGTAGAAGTAAATATATGTACAAAATTGTCCAATAGAACGATGTAATATAATCAATTGCATTAAGTTTCATTCATAAATGTGAAGAAACCTTTTCCACGCATTTTAGTCGGTCGCTATATAAGCGTGCAGAACATAAATCAGTTATGTATAATCCTGCAAGGGAGCGAAGGCGACTTAGTGCTACATATGCTTGACCTGCTTGGAAAATGGTAGGTCCTAATGATATAACTGCATTGTTAAGTGATAGCCCTTTATGAACTGTAGAAGCCCAGCATGGTGGGAGTGGAAATTGAATTCGATGTATATATCTTCCTTTGTGTAGGAATTCCTGTGTGAATTTTTTAATAGGAATGCTGTTATTTTGTTCAGGTTTGTGGAATCTTTGCCCGACATTAATGTCATCAAATTTAATTAGTACTTCTGTGATATTATCATGAACAAAGTGCAATTGATGTACTGTTCCCATTGCTCCATTAACAAGTCCTTCTTCCGTGAGTAAATTTCTAAGTAACATTACACGTGTTCCTATAGAAAGATGCAATGATCGTGGTAAGCCACCTGCATTTCTGTCATCTTTTGGGATGAGTTCATCTGGGACAGTTGCCCCTGGTTGTATATCAAACATTGAAAAAGTATGTTCAGCTCCAATAGTGTAATAATTGAGACACAAGTTATTCTGCATTTTCATGTTATGTTGCTGAACTTCCTTTATAGTAGGAAATATATTGAAGTATTGGTTGGTATTATTGTATTTTTGAACAAGCCTAGATTTAAGAACTTGCAAGTCTTCATTTTCTACTTTACCAAGGCGAATGTTATTGAGTAATGTAATAAAAGTATTGTTTCCAGTTTTACGTTGATTGATGTTCATAAAATATGTAGAAAATAGTGGCCAAAGTATGGTATCTTTAAATAAATAGTGTCCACACTGTTAAAATAAACTTGTAAAAAAACAGGCATTTGACTGGCAGCTGGGACTCACTACATGCAGAACGTAAAATAACTGGAGCCGTAAATAGGCGAAACCATTGCAGGGAACGTAAAATAACAGCATAAAATCTCAGCCTCAACGTTATTGTTGGTTTTTGACTTGCTTAAACAATATTAAGAATTAAAACGTTATTGCAATCTTCTGACCAAATTTTAACGTTGTAGCTATGGCATCATACCAAAAAAAATTACGTTACCACGTGGTTGTAAAAAAAGTTATATTTCAGGCTAACAATTGAGAAAAAGGCAATAAACAAAGGGAAAACGTGAAGAAATAAAGATTTAAAACAGTTCATACACTTTGTTTTATATGGTAATGTACACATCCTAATATCAACAATTACTTAATCATCATATTAATAAACTTAATACATACCTTACATAGATTCGAACCTGGACCTTAAGATTTCAAGTCCTAAACCTTATCCACTACACTCCCTGACTTTACTGATAGTAAATGCTAAAATCAAATATATACGTGTGTGTGTGTGTACTACTTTTTTCAAATTAATTATAATACAAAAAGGAGGAAAAGAGACCTTTAAACTATTTTTTAAAATGATAGGGAAAATAAGATTTTGCATTTTTAAATGACGTTACTTACGACGTTATTTAACCCATTTTATAGGTAAAACAATTTTCATAGTTCGTATTCTTACATTAAAAACAAGTAAGTTACAAAAAAACGTAATGTAACGGAAAATATAATAACGGTCAGCGTATAAATACTACCTTTTTTCAAAATGTGTAGTATTATTTTGTAGCCACTGTTTATTTACATTTTTCTGCTTCCAAATTGTAATTTTATTATAGATATAGGTAATAAAGCGTGAAGATTATTGAATAATTGGGGTTTACCGTCATTTGAAAGGTAAAGTCTGGTAAAATTAGGAACATTTTTAACAGTGCACGTACTGGCCTAAGTTGATAAAAATCTCCAAAAAGGATGATATTAAATCCACCAAAGGGAAGGGTGTTGTTTGCAATGCTGCACAAACGCTTATGTATGAAGTGGAAAGTATTGGAGCTGATCATTGAAATTTCATCAATGATGACAGTATGTACTCCTTTGAATTTATCACGTAACACTTTCAGTAATGAGTGTGATAGTTCATAAAATTGTGGTTGGTAGCCATGTTGAATAGGTAGTTTGAACACTAAATGTATTGTATAACCTTGTATATTATGTGCTGCAACACCAGTTGGTGCTGTTACAATCACTGGACTTGTTGATAATTGTGTTGGTGCACAAAGTTGTAGCCATTGAACTATAGTTTTTAATATAGGAAAGACTTTCCTGTCCCTGCACCTCCTGTACAGAATGTTTGTAAAGGGTCTGATTGTGTTTGTTTGTTGTTTGTCGGCCCATTTTCTATCCTTAGAGCAACGTCATAGCGATAGCCCAGTACTTAACCTCAACTGACTTGTGCGAGTCAGTTGTCAGAAACCGGGCATGATACGCACTCTCTAAAACATTAGATATGAACCCTTCAACACCTTATCTACATGGGTTTCCCGGAAACCGAACGGTGGCCAACATTTTCTTGCGGACTCTACGGGTTGTCTCCGGCCCAATAAATAGGTGATTTTCCGCTGTGGCCCAGCTAAATTTTGCTGCCGTGGCCCGGCCACTTGAAAGGGTATTTTGTAAACATTTCAAAAATGAAACAAAGTCCAGAGCGGACCGCTTCGAAAGGGGCGTGATCCTACTTTTTGAAAAGGTTTGCTGACGTGGCCCGGCTAAGGTTTGGATCGTGCGGTATTCGCCACCACTTCTGTCGCCCGGGAATCACCCGGAGCTTACTAAAAAAAATGTTGGCCACCTTCCGGTTTCCGCAAAACCAACTTAAAATATGGTTTTGAAGGGAAAAAACATCAATTGTCAAATCTTAAAAATTGGATTTTAGTGAAAGGCCGGCCGCATCTGAATTTTAGTGAAAGGCCGGCCGCATCTGAATTTCACCGGAAGTAGTCACTTTGGGAGAAATTTTGGACGGTGAAAAGATCCGTTTCCATCATGTGACCGGTACTTCCGGTACTTTGATTCCAAGGTATAAGATTATAAA